>VDFB02067075.1:0-12418 GCA_007258455.2 Sequoia sempervirens
TGTTATATATACTTTTCTCTGTGATGAGAAAAATGTCCAGAATTTGGAAGGAAAATGCTGGTTTTAGTAAAAGACACCAAACCTTTATTACTATTTTATTTGATTGCAAAAACTCTCAGAATGTGCCAATTGTTCGGCCTTTCTGTTTTTCATGCAATTTGATCAAACCGTGAACTGTGCTTTTTATTGTCTTGACACTTCATTTGAGAACTTCTATATATGTTGGATGCAAGTTTGCTTACCTAGATCATGTCTAAGGACTCTTCTTGGCAAGAGAATGTATGCAATGTTATTTTATGTCAATGAATGAATTATCTATGCTATAATCTTGAGTCTCTGATGTTTTGGAATACTACAACACCATTCAGGCCCTTAAATCTATGATTTACTGTGCCCATCATTAAATCTTGGTGCATCACCCTTTAGGTAAAGACTTCATTTCACAGAGCTGTTTCATTTTCCCTTTCTTCTTAAAACCTTATTATAGAGAAGTCGGCTTCTCTAAAAAATCCGAGGTTACTAGTTTAGCACAAAAGGTCCCCCTTAAACCGAAGTTTTCCTTATAAGGCTTTGTTACCTTGTCAAATTTTACGCCAATAGTAACATTATTTCATGGCTAATCAAATCATATTTTTTCTATGCTATAATTATTTCAAATCCTCCTCTGACAACAATAGCTTTGCAAAGCTTCTGCAGCATCCAAAGCCATTAATGAAGCAGCTCAATTTTTATTAGTAAAGATTGTTACAATCAAATCAAATCCTTGATCAGATTGCAAAGTACCAAACAATGACACCTATTAGGGGTTCATCTCTATTAGCTACAATATTGGCACATCTTGTTAGCCCTATAAAAGGAGGTTTCAGTAGCTTATTTATCATGATCATTAGGTCAGAATTTTTTATCTTTTAGAAGATTAAAATAGGGGAGGAATAGGAAATATTTTTACAAAGCTTTGTTTTTCTCTATGGCATGTTAACATTATCAAGATTATTATTCGGATTGGTATCTAACCTTTGCATTTATGTTATTTATTAAAAGAAAAAGTAATAGTAGGAGATATTTGATATTGTGCATCTATGGCCTCTATCACTTGTTTCATTTCTCTATTCTATATGTGTTGAATTCTCTGTGTCAATTCATACAAGTATAGTCTTGGTGATTTCCTTATATGCCATTAGATTTTATGTTAGAGAAATGTTATCTTTATAAAATTGAATCATGTTCGTTGTACTCTTTCCTTTTCTGCAAAGATTATGCTAACTTTCATACTATGTTGTGAGAGAAAAACTATTTTGTAAAGATCTAAAATATTTCTTTAGTATCAAATTTCTTATTTATGTCGAACCTTAATGGGTGCTTCCCACGGGGAGATCTAAATTATTACTATGTGCTCCTTTGGCCCTTAGTTGTTCATGCTCTTTCCAACAATGAAGGTTCTATGGCATTTTGTGTACATTTCATTAGAAATGAGAACCTGCTAGGATTTGGAATGTTCTAAGACTTTGTGACGCATCACCTTAGGTAGTTTTCTTTTCTATATTTATCTTCCCCTTTTCCCCAAAACACAAAGAAGAGTTGGCTTCTATAAAAATATTGGAGGTCATTCAATGAGGCACAAGCTAGTCCCCCACTTACCATATTTCTCGTAAGGCTATTCGGGAGAAGTGCAAGCTTTCATGATCAACATAAAGCATAAATGTTTGAACTCTCAAGATCATTTTCATTTTAAAAGGAAATGTGAACTCCTCTTTTGAGAAATGGTCTTGATTTCCTTCACTATCCAAAGCATAGGAATTCACCACCATGGTATTTATATTTTCAAGGGTGGGTTGTGAATTCCCTTGCAATATTTTAGACATCCTTTGTGCCTTTGGATAGTTAAATTCAATATGATCTAGGGTCCCATGAGACCTACAATAATTCACTATCCTAGTTGTACCAAAACAATCAACCATGTTTACATTATCCAAGGGGCTAGGAACTCTCCCATTATTGGGTCTCGTGTTCCAAGTTTGGCTCATTCATTTTAAGATCAAACAATAAACCATGTTTACATTATCCAAGGGGTTAGGAACTCTCCCATTATTGGGTCTCATGTTCCAAGTTTGACTCATTCAAATACTGGGATAAATTATTTTTTATGGATTCTAATTCAGAGGCTAACGTTGCATTGGGTCTCAGATCTTGAAGCAATCTCTGGTATTTTTCAAATAATATGTTCCCAAGCTATCCTATCTCATTGGTGATATTTATTTCATGTCTATTCCCTAGATGTGTAATCAGGGGAGTGGTGCAGGGCTGATGATTCACCGATTGGTATGACAATAAATTTTGGGATGAATTCATCGTCCCTAGGATGGGATTCAATAAAGATATGTGATTAGCCAATGCATTGTTTATGGTTGGGATCTGATTAGGTATGTCAAGCAATTTAACCAAGGATGGTATTTCCCTAGAAGATTACATACTTATGGATTCATCTATTGGGAAAATACAATTGATTTATTATATACTTTCTCTAAGGAATCGCAACTTGCTTTAGGTAGCCTTCTCAAAAATAGGCTATTCAAGGGATCTAATGAATAAAAGTATGTTTTGATAGAATTTTCCTCAAGCATAAGGTATGGATCAACTAAACTTTCATAATTTCTATAAAATATAGTGTTGTAAATGTTGATAGGCTCATTAGACTCTTTCCTACAAGACACAAACTAATGATACAAGATGCTAGGATCTATGTATACTTTAAACTAATTTATGAATTTATTTTCTAGATCTTGCCATGTGGTGATAGTTCCTCTAGGGAGGTTAAGGTACCAATTGCAAGAAAATTACCCTAATAAATAAGGGAACAGTCTAAAAACTATGTCTTGATGAACAATCTAAGCTCTGTTGTAAATCTCCTTCAATGTCCTTATGTGGTATTTTGTGGTTTGGGATTCCCCGTATATGATCTTGGGGAAAAATTTCTTAGGATTTTCAGGTAGTTTGTGTAGGGTTCCTCCAATTTTTGAGTTAGAATTCTAATTTTCTATGAAAATTCCATCTTCAATGGTAGGGGTGCAACAACCATTACAGTCTAGGGTGAGGTTGGACTCACTAATAAGTTTTGTAGATCAAGGTTTTGTGGTGTTTCTACATATTTTTATGTTTCACCCCTTGTATTCCCTTTTTCACTCATCAATTTCCAATGTTTGGATACTTCTAAAAGATCCCCTTTGTTAGGGGAGGATCTGTTGAATAGTCTAAATAACTGAGAGGAGGGGTGAATCAGCTATCTAATCAATAATTTTCTTTTCTTTAATTAATCTGGAGCAAACATATACCAATCAGAAATTAATCAAACAGATATGAACATGAATGCACACAACACCAAGCACAATGAACACCAGAATTTACATGGAAACCCAAGAAGGGAAAAACCACGGAGAATGCTAATCTTAATTACAAAACTTTGGTTAAGGTGACACCGGTTAAGGTGGATTTTACAAAGGCTCACTCCCAAGTTGCTCACTATCTGGCTATTACAGCCAAAGATATAAGGGCTCACTTCCAAAATTATCACTATAGGTAAGGATCACTGTTGGTGGGCTCACTGCCCAATTAATACAACTAATTACAAAATAGTCTCATTGAAAAAATTGAACTGATGAAATTGCATCTATATATGCACGAATTCAATTATGATTAAGAGCACAACATCTATCTACAACGGATCTGATCAAGAAACTTCTGCACAACTTCTTCGTACAAACTCTACAAAATAGATTACTTCTTCCTTCGGACACTCTTATTTGCTCACACACATGATACTTCACACTTCTTATTTCATTGAACAAAAACAACCTTTACTTATACCATTCCATACCATCATAATTTCCTAGGTTGGCCAGACACAATGTCTTCATAGTCCTCCAAGTCGGCCAAATTTGAATTAGATCACCACAAAACATGTCAGCATGAAGAACAACCTTGAGATATCAAATAAGGTCTTGCACGCTAACACCGGACCCCAAAGATAGGTCTCACATAAAGATCTTCTTACCAAGTTACCAAGGGACTAAAAATAGGTTGTACATAAGATAGCATAATTTCCAAGAGATAGAAAACTTTGAATTACATGAAATATTTTCTAGAGCCGATGAGAACGCCACAACCAAGATCAAATCCTGATTATCATCAATTTTATTGTCAACCAAAGAACCACAATATGACATAAAAAAACTTGCAACATGCTACATGAAGTTCTGGATAGCAAGGTTACCCCAAGTAAGCTTTGAGCACAGTAGCAAACATCAAAAGATTAGACTTCATTATATTGCATAAACTAATTTCAACATATGTCCCAAAAAGTACTTCCATATCTGAATCAAGGATAATATCCACACTGTGTAACATCATAGCATAAGATGGGATAGATTAAGTTCGTTCATCATCCGGAGCACATCCGTCTAGATTCAAGGCTTTTACATCAATGAAAACAATGCTAAATCATCTTCAACAACTTCTCAACAATCTCCCCCTTTGGCATTGATGGAAAAATAGCAAAAACTCAAAAACATAAAACTCCACAACTTCAACTCCAAAACTGCAAACTCCAAGTACTCCCTCTTTGTCCAGCAATTCAATACCTCTTTTTTGTTTTTGTTTTTCTCTTCATTTTTCTCCCCCTTTTTTCCATCAAAGGAAAAGGGCCAAAATTAAAACATTTAGGAACTTAAGTAAAAATAACACTTTTCACATGAAATATTTTCTTGTACCTTTCTCTCACAATTGGAAGAATCCTCTTCCAAGCTAGCACTGCAGAATCCAATCTGGCACTCATACTGTCCAACATAGTCAACAATGTAAATGAGGATGATCATTCCTAAGATAGGCACTATCGTTCACAATCTTCTACATTAGAAAGTATCCCAGAGAGATGATCCAACTGGACCTCAACAATTTCCTTGACCAACCAGAAAGTTCTAACCAAGTCTTCCTTTTGTCTCTGAACAATCAATAACTCCACTTGTAACTCACCAAATCTTATTCTTAGTTTTCCATCTTTTTCTTTGAAGAAATCAAAACTCTTTCCAATATTATTCATCTCATATTCAATAGCTTTAATTTTGCTTCTAAAATTATCAACAATAGCAAGCCACCGGAGACAATACCTAAAGATGTCATACATCTCAATGCATTATTTTGTCTCACCAATGTGTTTGGATAAGTTTTTTTTAGCTTTGACACATCTTCTCTCAATCATATCTTTGAAATTATGATCTTTAGGCCCTTCCAACAATATCCTTTCTTCAACAACTTCTACTAGATTATTTGGTAACAAGTTAGAAACATCTAAAATAGTAATACCCTTTTTGAGCAAATAATCAACAAAGCATCATCAATTTTAAGCCTTCTGATTGAGAGTGGCACACCACATTTCACCAACCTTCTTCATATCACCTTCATCTAATACCAAACATATGAGCAGAGATTCAAATTGGGAGGAATAACTCTCAACCAAAGACATTATGACATTCTCAATTAGGTTTTTCATTATTAGGCTACACAAATCAAACTGTTTATTTTCCTTCACCATCATGTGTGCAAGATATACAGCAATAGCAAAAGTAGAACCTTCATGATTTCTGAAGTAGATTTTATAAGAGATGTCGTAAGCAACATACCTTACTGCAGGATCAACAATGGTATTTATCAGTAGAGCTTGGGGGTCTTTTTCGATACCAGTAAGTTCCTCCATATCTATATATTTCACTATTTTCTTCCTAGGGAGGCCACCAACACTGTACAAACCAGTAAAAGCTTCAATGGCTTCCTTCATGATCAGATAGAGTTTGTCCAAAATAATGTTTCCATCCTTGAATCAATTCAACAGGAATAGGATAGATTCTTTGTCTGTAAACTAGGGAAATTCTCCCCATAAATCCATACCCAGAGTATTTACATTTTGCAATTCATTGGTCTTCAACCCTAGTTCCATTTTCTTCATATTCCAATGATCAAACTCATCCAACTAAACTCCCTTCAGCCTTAGCAGAATATCGCCACTTGATCCTCTATTAAAAAATTCCATCGTCACACTTATCTCCTTCAAACTCTTTATCGCTCAGTGAACCTTCTTATTCTTCTCTGTAAACTATGAGGAATGATTTTGAAAGCTCCCATCTTTTATACTTAATTACTCATAATGATTTCACCACACATTGATGATGCTAGCAATTGTACTTCGCATTTCAATCAACCAGATTAAGCTTCATCATTTATCATCAACTGATTTGAATTGAATCATGTTAAAAATCACTTCAATATTACTTCGAAGAGGGGGAACCGATAGGACATGCAATGCAAAACTACCCCTAAGCCAAGGAAGATTGGATTAGATACCGGTAGGGCATGTACCAGAATCTAGTACCATGAAAGTGTTCTCCATACTTGTTTCCTTCTTCCAAACCGTGATCATCTTCTTCTTAGATTCATTTGATTCTACAACCTTACTTTTGTTCTCGAGATTTTTTGGAGCAACATATTTGCATGTTTTAGCATAATTTTTGGGTTCATTGCACTTGTAACATCTTTGTCCTGACTTAGCTGAGTGAACTCTAGGTCTACACTGATTAGCTTTGTGACCATAACCATAGCATAAATAGAAATAACCATGAAAGAGATTGTTCGTTCCATTCCTTCTAGCTGGATTAGACAACTGACTTTTGCAATGACTTGCTTTGTGGCCAAACTTGTGACATTTAAATCATTGAGTACTTGGTTCCATCTTTCTTCTGCATTCTACAGCCTTATTTCCAAAAAATTTGCATAGAAAATAGTGACCATTGAATGATAAGTACCTTTGAGCATTTGGTTTCTTGACCAGAAGTCCTTTTGTAGGTGTATTAGAGTTTTGAACCTTGCTTGTTACAACTGATCTTGCTTCAGCTTCAACTGTTTTGTCTTCACCCTCCGTGTTTTGATTTAAATTTTCACTAGTGAACCCAAGTCCACCTTTATCCTTGTGACATTTCTATAGGGACAAAAGTTGATCCAGAATCATGCTACTTTGACATACTCTAGCTTCAATTTTCAGCATTCTTAATTATTGATCTAACTTCTCATTTTCTTTTGATTTCTATTTAATGGTATCCTTCAGATTTTCTTCAGTTTTCTTCCATTCTTCCATTTTTTGTTTGATAATATCTTTGATATTTTCTTCAGTCTTCTTGCATTCATCCAATTGTTGTTTTAAATTCACAATACTTTCTTTTGACTCCTTTAATTCCTAGCTAACCTCTTTGTGTCTTTCTTTGAACTTATGGATTTTCTCCCTTAGCTTTGCAATACAAGTGTTTGCCTCCTTGATATTTTCTTTCAACTCTTTATTTTCAAATTTCATTCTTCCCATTTCATCTAACATTATTTTAGTTCTTCCTCAAAGTGATAAGCTCCATCCATCTGTTCAAACTACCAAGATCTCCCTCAAGCGGTTAAGCTCTGATACCAATTGTTGAACAATACGGATAACTGAGAGGGAGGGGTGAATTAGTTATCTAACAATAATTTTATTTTCTTTAATTAATTTGGAGTAGACATATACCAATCAAAAATTAATCAAACATATATGAACATGAATACACACAACAACACCAAGCGCAATGAACACCAGAATTTATGTGGAAACCCAAGATGGGAAAAACCACGAAGAATGTTAATTCTCAATTATAAAACATCGGTTAAGGTGATTTTTACAAAGGCTCACTTCCAAGTTGCTCACTACAGGTAAGGCTCACTGTCGGTTGGGCTCACTTCCCGACTATTACAGCCAAATATATAAAGGCTCATTTTCGGTGGGCTCACTGCTCGATTAATACAATTGATTGCAAAATAGTGTCACTGACAAAAGTGAACTGATGAAATTGCATCTATATATGCATGAATTCAGTTCCGGTTAAGAGCACAACATCTGTCTATAGCAGATCTAATCAAGAAACTTTTGCACAACTTCTTTGCACAAACTCTGCAAAATAGATTACTTCTTCCTTCAAACACTCTTATCTACTCGCACACACGATACTCCACACTTCTTATTTCATCAAACAAAAAAAACCTTTACTTATACCATTCCATACCATCATAATCTCCTAGGTCAGCCAGACACAATGTCTTCATAGTCTTCCAAGTCAGCCAAATACAAATTGAATTAGATCACCACAAAACATGTCGGCATGAAGAAGAACAACCTTGAGATATCCAATAAGGTCTTTCACACTATCACCGAACCCAAAAGATAGGTCTCACATAAATATTTTCATACCACATTACCAAGGGACCAAAAATAGGTCATACATAAGATAGCATAATTTCCAAGAGATAGAAAATTTTGAATTACATGAAATATATTCTGGAGCCAATGAGAACACCACAACCAAGACCAAATCTTGATTATCATCAATTTCAGTGTCAACCAGAGAACCACAATATGACATAAAAAAACTTGCAACATGCTACATGAAGTTCTAGCTAGCAAGGTTACCTGGAGTAAGCTTTAAGCATAGCAGGCAACATCAAAAGATTAGACTTCATTATACTACATAAACTGATTTCAACAAATGTTCCAAAAAGTACTTCCATATCCGAATCAAGGATAATATCCACATTGTGTAACATCATAGCATACGATGGGATAGATTAATTTTTTTCATCATCTGAAGCTCATCCTTCCAAATCCAAGGTTTTGACATCAATGACAACAATGCTAAATTATCATCAAAAACTTCTCAACATGATTTGATAACTCTCTAGTATCTTTTAGACATGGAGATAATGTTTTCTAGTTTTCCTAAACTAGGGTGGATCTCCTTCTAGCATCAGTTCTATTGATGGAGATGTTGACACAACAAACATGCTAAGTAATAATTAATTATCACTTCTCTTGAAAAATAGGATTCCCTACTTCAATGTTTCTTTTGTTTAGGTCTTTGGTTCAGGTCTTGACAGTGATAGACATCTAAGTGGTTTATGTAGACTTGTTTCAATAAGGGGACTGGATTATTTAGGTATTCTATAAAATACATTCAAGACATGCAACCAAAATTAAAAGATTCATCTTTGAAATCATAACCAATTGCATGTTAGTACATCACTTTAACAAATTTAATTTATTCATATGCTCTTTCTCAAGTTTAAATTATCATAAAATAAAGATCAAAATATTGAGAGTTGAGAGAGATTTATAAATGAAAAATTGAATTAACTGGACAAAGGTAAAATTTATCTCATTTATCAATTCTAAGTGATTAGGAAAGATCATAATCAACAGCATTAAAGCAACTAGTAATCAATAGATCATTGTTAACACCATTGCAATCTTCAAAGGAAATTAACAATCTTAAGATTTTTGAGTCATATCAAATCAGATCAGCATCAAACATGCACAATTATAAGATGAAACTCTATTCAGTATCATACTAAATAATATACTTTACCACTTTACTCAATTTTTCATAAATAAAATAATCATACGATCAACAAAGATCAAGATCCAGATGCATACAAATAGGCATAATCCTTTATTTCATAAAAATGATTCACAAAATATAGTAGTAAATTTCATGCTGAAATTTCACAAGTTCTTTGAAAATAGAAAAATTTTGATCCTTTACAATGACCAAAAATATAAATTAAATATATTCATGTGTCCCAAGGTTCATAGATCTAGATTCTAACTAGAAACACAACACCATATTGGAAATTAACTATTTGGGCATTTGTTTTATTACATTTTTTTCAAAATAAATCATAATTCAAAACTCCAAGTTAGTTTACACTAGGAAAACTTTTGGAGAAGATAGTAATGAAATCATTCATAGTATCCATTGGAGGACCCTAATGACATTGCAACTTAATCCACTATGAAAATGTGGAATTCTCTATATTTTCCTATAGGTCATTCAAGTTGGTCAATTCATCTTAGAAATCTTGCAGCTTTGTCTTCTTTGTAGTCATTGGGTCAATAGCCTCTTGAGTAGCTTGACCTTGTAGCGATACTTTCAATTCTTCAACCATCTTGTTGGGAGAAGAAACTAGGGATGATATTTCCTAAAATGAGAAACCTATGCCTTCCACAAAGTTCTATATCTTTACCATAGCTTGTTCGACTAGGTTCCTATTATTATTCAACTTATATTTGTATTTATTTAGGATCTTTACCCTAAGTTGTGCTACCTTTAACTATTCTTTTAGCTTGTCTTGACCATATCTTCAATCACAATTACCTTCAGCAAGTCATTTGAGGAAATGGCCTTTATTTTTTATAAAATTGGGATAAATCATCCCACACCATCAAATTATCATCTATTTCCACCTCCATCTAGTGGGCCCTAACTAGCTTCATTACTAATGTCGTGATAAGGTTTTATTAATCTTCTCAAAATTTTGCTAGCTAAGTTTGTAAAATAATCTTTCCATCCCTTAGTAGTAGTTACCTAACCCTTAGGTTCAAGGTGTGGGATTCTCCTTTTAATGTAGCTTGTAGAATTGGCTCAAGAGCAACAACATCAATGGGACCTATTAGGTTGGTAACACATGTTAATTGTGCTACCTAATACTTCAATTCTTCTTTAGTATTTTCATCCTTTTGCACTCTTTTCAAGATGGTGGACACATCTATCTACAAAGATTTGTATTACCCTTCTCTGGTCTGGGCACCTTGGATTTTAATCTTCAGGAATCATATCTAATTTGGGCTTATCTACCAAAGGAACAACTATTTGAGCTATCATGTTTCCTTGCTCATATTTTGTAATAATAGATAACCTTCTTTATATCTTCCTTCTTTTATCGGAGGCTTGGAAAGATTCCACAAGCAAAGCAAAGATCTCCTCTTCTAGCTCCTAAAAGTATGTTCTTTTCCTTTTCTAGTTGGTATGGTTTAACCATATCGAAATATTTGAAGAGAGATCATGTTGATGAGTGGATGTGACATTAGTCCTTAGTCTCATTTGTCATATTCAATTTTTTTGTCTCTTTATTCTCTTTCAACGTATAAATATTGCCTAGTCAGGTAGTTAGTGGATTTCCTTGTAGCTTTTTCCTGTATTCTAGACCCCTATCCATACAGACACTAGTGCATCCCTGACATGATAGCGCCTCGTGCTGGGGTCTGAGATCCATGCTACCATTCTTAGTGAGTTGTTTTGGAAGCAAGAAAAACCTTGTAAATTAGCTCGTCTAACTTCGTAAGCATCTAGTTTAGCAAAAGGAAAGCAGCGGGCTATCTTCCCTTCCTTTTTAGTCTTAGTACCTTACCCTTTTTGATTCGCTTAACAAACCTGAGATAGTTTATGGAAGCCTATTCGTTAGGAATCTTTCATGACCTAGAGTCCCGAGGGTGATGGGTCCCCCTTATCTACATTTTTCTAAACCTAATGTGAACTATTTTGATTTCACGTTTGGTATCAAAGAACCTTCTCTTGTATCCTAGGAGTGTTATAGATTTGTGTATTGCAGGGTGTATAATCTTGCAACCCATTCTATGACCCCTAGTTGCATAGTTAGAAGGGTTCTTAGATATTTAGGAGTGGAATTTAGAGAGGTCGTTGTCCATTCTCTCAATCCTTTATGTTTGTTGAGTTTGATCTGCCTGTGCATGTTAATATGGTCTCATTCACATGTATTCCTCCCTCTCAGCCTATGAGTGGATCACCAGACATAAATTTTACCTCACAGGATTTACCAATGAAAAAAGAACCTTCTTCCTTGTACATTCTAGCTCATTCAATACGAACATTGTAATTGGTGTCCTAGTCGACCCTATGAGCTAAGTGAATGTTATAACGAAGTAAACACTCCTAATAAAATTTTTACATAAGGAGAAATACTAAGAGTCGAAGGAAATGATTCACGCACACGATGGACTCTCAGTCCCTCCTCTCAATTCTATTACTCTTTTGGTCTTGGTAGGACCCAAGACCATAGACACCCCTTTTGTCATAATTCTAGAGTCGGACCTGTTTAAGGTGAAACTGGGCATTCCATGGTTGGTTTCTATGAATGCTTTCACTTCGGTAATTCATAAATGTCTCAAGTTTTCTCATGAGGGCTATGCGCATGTTGTACATAACACCAATTACAAACCATTGGTGTTGTGTGGGGGCTTCTCATTAGACCACTTTTGGTCTGCTCCCGTCGATTTTCTCCCTCCGAGGACAAACTTTCTATATCGTGCCTATGTCAAGTATAAGACTAGGGGCACAATGCTGAAATTAACCTATCATACATCAAGAGTAATGGGAAGATTGCTCATGACCATGGGCTATCCTAAATCAAACTATTTTAGTAAAAGGTTGCATAATTATGTAGCAGCAAGATGCCTCCTCCTAGAAAAAGAGTAATGGGAAGCTTGCTCACGACCATGGGCTATCCT
>VDFB02067076.1:0-47881 GCA_007258455.2 Sequoia sempervirens
TTTTGAAAAGAGAATTTGATCTCTGTAAAGTGGGCTCTATAGATGTAATTTTTGAATGTAATTCTACAATCTATTCCAAATGAATAAAAGAGAGTTTTGACCTTTGTTGTGTCAATTTGTGTGTGTGTGTGGTCTAAGTTGGCTGCGTGATTGGATAGCCTGATAGGGTCCTCCGATCTGAATTGCGCCAGGTCATATCCTTGTGATATGCTCCTAGGCCCAAATATGAAGCATTGTGACCTGACATGAAAAAATGGCTTTGTACCTATACACCACCTAATGCATGTCATGATACATGTGTGCAAGAACACATGTTTTCCAAGTATATGCCACTTTGTCACTTAGCATTCACTCCAACACCCTCCCCCAACCAATGGGAAACTCTTAGGATCTCTAATTGGGAACTAATACCCCTCCTACCACCCTGACCAAAACCAATGGAAGAGCATCAAACCTCCCCATCACCTCCTCAAATCCATCTCTCCATCCTTGATGCCTAGGTCATTTGTCAAGAACACCCTTTCCAAAGCACTCTTTCCATAATTAGTATCATATACAACCTACTCACCATGAATGGGGATCCTCAGAATCCTCAAGACATCTTCCAGAGTAATCATGATCTCATCAACTAATAATACAAATGCACATCGCTCACTATGCCATCTCTCAACTAGGGCTAACATCATAGCCCTATGTGCTCGAATATTGGGCATATAGGTAATGTGTCATAACCCAACAATTGCTAGGAAGGCCTGGCCCTAGACATAATAAACTCTAGTATAACTTGCAAAATTAGTGCACACAACATCAAACATATTGCAAAAACATATAATCCTAAGAAACCTAGCCTTAACATCAAATGTGCCAAACCCCTAAAATCAATTGCAACTCAATTTTTCAATTGCACCATAATAACTATCAAATACACCAATCTACACATCACATGCAAGCTATTGAATCACATATGCTAAAATGACCATCAAATGCTCTAAACTGACCAACAAATGCACTCAATCAATTACAATATGAAAATCACATGCGACCCAAAATTTTAAAAGCAACAATTCACTTATTAAATGCATTAATGCCCATCAAAAGTATCATTTCAAGTCTCAATTATGCAATTTCCTACTTTGATGCATTTGATTGGACCTACTTCACCTAGCATTTATTGCACCTAAAACATAAACCAATGCAAATGAAAAAGAAAAGTTGTCATCAAATTGAAAAAACCACTCCCAATGAAAATATAATGTTCCCATCTAGTTGGAAAATCAATATGTATGTGGGATTTACATGATATGTGAGATTTTTGAGGCTTTCACATGATATTTTGGAGGATTTTACTATTAAATGGTAGCTTACGACAATGAACAATGGTTTAATGGTGAGTAAATTTTGTTTTCAAGTCGATCAATTTTGGACTTGCAAGTCCAAAGGGAAAGCCTATCTACTAAAATTAATCCATAATATTAATAATCATGTTTATGTATATATCTATGAATTAAAATTTTATTGAATTAAACATTGTATAAGTAAAACTCAAATATGATTTTATTTAACTTGATATGAAACTATTTTGGTAAGGAACAATTGACTTTCATTAATATTATATATTTTTCTAATTAGATAATTTTATTTAATTTTGAAGTCAGTTTTTTATTAATTAATTATCTAGTAAAAATCATTTTCAAAATAATTTAGTTAGTTTGAAAAATTAATTTATCGAATTGCCTAATTTTTTTAAAAAATATAAGATATAGATGTGACTTGTTTTAGAAAAACCAATCAACCATCAAAATAAGAGACTTATCATTGTAATCACTTTTATCTTTTGATATAAATTAAAAATAAAGTAATTTAAACTCACATGCCCAATGAAAGAAAAATAGTAAATAGGGGAGAGTTTGATCATCTTTAAGTCTCCATGATCATAAATTACAATAATTGAGAATTTAGATCACAAGCCAGGAAAATTACCAAAATTCTGGAAATTTAGTTTGTCTTTCAATATATTACAAGAAGAATACTACAATTAGAATGTTTATAAACAAGCAAGGGTGCCAAGCATGGAACTCACATGTCAAGTGTGGGTAATTGAGGAATGTGTGTGAATGAAGAGTTATGACAGTCCTTACTTTTCTAGTGTCATGGGTTTAGTGTTCCAACAATGGAATTATATCAATAAGGTTGAATTTTTTTCAACCACTTACATATAACTGGCAACAAGAAATGCAATTTTTACAATTACAATCATCAATAAAAATAACAAAATTCTAGCTAGATTAACAAAGACCGGCTAACAATTGATCCAGTGGTAGATGTTACCAAACTTAGTGACATTTTTCCTTTGTTAGACAAGCTTTATAAAATGCAACAATCAATTCACTTCAAGAAATCTTAAGCTTAAAATGATAAGAAGCATAACTTAAAACTGACCCACAAAATATGTAGATAAATCTTTAAAGAAGTTTAAGAGTAATTAGTGTCATGGTTAGAACAAAGGAAGAGCACATACTACAAACAAATAAAGACCAATTATTATGGGGGATCTTTCATCATTTTAGTTTTTCCCCATTAGCAATTTTAGAAGAAAAAATAGAACCACCAACTTCTGATACAATGAAATTAGTAAAATTCATCTAGTTCACCATTTACATCATATTACTCATGATATGCAGTTAAAAATTAAATCCTTCAACTGATTGAATCAAAGAAAAAACCAAAGTGAATGTGATCTCTATGCTCTTTCACCACGAATCCTTTTGGTGAGCTGAATGTCCTTGGGCATAATCGTGACTCTCTTGGTGTGAATGATACACAAATTGGTATCCTCAAAGAGCCCCACCAAATACGCCTCTACTACCTCTTGCAATGCTAGAACAATGTGACTCTAAAATCATAGATCGGTCTACAACAACTAAAATTGAAACAACATTAACCACGATACATAACTGCCAACCATAAATGGGTTTAAGAGCAACCTAATTTCTAAGGAACAAAGTTGTAGAATCATAAAACAAGTGGAGGAGGAATTAAAACAAAAAAGAAAAAAGTAATAAGGGTGAGATCCCATGGGGGGCTTCAATATCTATTTTGAAGGAGCAAGGGGTCCCATGAAGAAAAAAAAGAAAATGCTATAGGATTAATTAGAATCTTTTCCTCAGCAATAACAACCCTTACTTTTTAGTTCAAAAACTTAAGTGGGTGCAAAAGGGGCGGGGCTAGAAATTGCCCCACCAGCTTAGGATTTTTTTTGCCACTTGTCAATCATATGAAGTTTTAAAATTCTCACCAATTTATTTTATTTTATTTTATATTTATTTAAGCTGTTGAATTGAATATGCAAAATAATAAACTTCATGAGACCACTAGCTTCCATAAATATAGGAGCTTAAACTTTTAAGCTTAAACTATGATACAAAATTCATGGGACTACCCACTTTAAAATAATCCTAAAAGATCTCAGCAACACCCACTTAATTTTTTTAGGAAGCCCCCCTCCATGGGACCCCACCCTAAGTGAATGCCAATACCTTAAAATCCTGTGCAATTTCTTGAACAAGTCTTGAAAAGGTAGTTTCCCACCAGAATGCTCTACAAAATATTTATCAACTTATTAAATAAGGTTGGAAAATAGTTTTGACAATAGTAAGTTTCCATATCTTGAGGAAAAGATAATTGATTTTTTCAATCACATAAATCTTAGAATATCTTTTAACTATAGAAAATATTTATCAACTTATGAAATCAAGTTGGAATCTAGTTTTGACAATAGTAAGTTTCGAGGAAAATACAACTGATTTTATAAATTTGATCACATAAATCTTAGAATATCTTTTAACTGTACAAAATATTTATCAACTTATAAAATTGGGTTGGAAAATGGTTTTGACGATAATAAGTTTCCATATCTTGAGGAAAAGACAACTAATTTTCTAGATCACATAATTTGTAGAATATCTTTTAGTTGTACAAAATATTTTTCAAATGGAAGCGATGAATGGAAAAACAAATGGTTTACTGCTGGCTCTAAATAGTTGTATGGCAATTTAGAGATGGTCAGTTTACCTATTAGTTTTGGACTTACAAGTCCAAAGAAGAAGCCTATCAAGTAATTATTGATTTGGATTTTTATTGGAATTCTTAAATTTAATTTCAAAATATGCTCACATATATAAATATATATATTATATAATAAAATAAAATAAAATAAAATAAAAATTTGACTATATACTAAATTTAAGTTCAACCTAAATATCTACAGCCCTAGAAAATTATGTCAAAGACTCCCGACTTCTTGTATGGTCCCATGGGGGCTTGGGCTTCTATTTTCATGGAGCAGGAGGTCCCATGCAAAAAAAAAAAAAATTGTGCTACGGGATTAATTGGAATCTTTTCCAGAAAAATAGGAGCCCCTACCTTTTAGAAATGAATCTTTCAGCTGGTGAAATTGGGGTGGGGCTAGAAATTGCCCCTACAGCTTAGGAGTTTTTTATGCCACTTGTCTCTCATCTAAAATTTTAAATTCTTATTAGAAAATAAAAATGAGAGAATTTTGATTTATTTATTATTTTTTATCAAAGCACTACAGTTCATTCCTGAAATTTTGGAGCTTGAAATTTTAAGCAGAATTGTAAAATTAAATCCATGGGACCAAGAACTTTAAAATATTCCTAAAAAAACTAAGCAGCATACGCTGAGATTTTCAAGGAAGCCCCCCTCCATGGGACCCTACCCTTAGGCGCAGGCTAATGATTTGGCTTTTACCCTAAGCTATTAACTATTTTTGTGTTTGGGCATACTTTTAACCACCTGGTCCCTGGCCAATACATTGCAATTAAAATTTTTTAAATATATTTATGCTGATGTATATTTGACACGTGTAGATAACTGCTTGGCCTGACCAAGCGTGTGACGGAGACATTTTCTGTTTGGCCAGATGGAGCGAGGGAAACCTTGTCTTCTATAAAGTGTCGCCTCTGACACTCCAAATCGCTGACCGAGTATTCTCGGCAACTTTCTCTGAACTGACGGACGGCAATATCAGGGATTCGAACTGTCGTACTGTCGTCAATCCCTTCAATGCCGGCTAAGTTTTGTCTCGAATATTCAGAGACGGCTGGAATTTAGGGTTCTGTTTGAAATTCTCTACAGATCGACTTCAGGAGCGCCCAACTTTGATGTAGAAGCGTCTGTTCAGAGGTAGTTTCAATCAGGTATGGTTTCCCGCTGCAATTGACTTCGTTTTCACCGCAAATAACTCCAATTGAGTTCAGCATGCTCTGCATTTTAGAATGTTAGGGACGGTGAAGTTGTTTGATCTTCCATTATAAATTGAGGGGACTATCAAAGATACACACGAGTTTAAATCTGCTATAGGCCAGATTAACCTAAAATAAGACCGTTTCTGTGAGTTTAATTTCAAAATCGTTTTTTCAGAGTTTATATTGTCTTTGTGTATGGTTTTATGTAGTTCGCTGTTTGAACTTTTATATGCGAGATTATTATGAGTGCACATTTTTCTGTAATCTTGCTTGCTTGATATCGGCATATAGCGATTGATCCTCTTCGTGAATTTTAGTTTAGGTTAAATCTGAAATTCTTTTGTATTAGGTTCTCTTACTTTGTAAAAGCGCTTTGTGAAATGCGATCTTTTAGATATTTTTAATAGCTATCATATGTTTACAGAGGAGTATAATATCAAATTATATATTCCGTGTATGAAAAAATAAGATGCCCTGGAAATTTGGGCTTCAATTTTTATGTGGTTTTATTGCAGATTCTTCTATTTAGTGGTTCGTTTTTAAAGTAGCGTTATTTAAACCGCACTACGCTATGGTCTAAAGTAGAAAAGATGCCTGTCGGTTTTGGAGCTTTCTTTGTCAGACTTTTGGTATAGAATCTTGTGTCCTTCAAAGTCTTTTTTAAAGCGTTATAGTCTTCTAAAGTTTTATTTCTGTAGCACTAGTGCTCATTAATATGATGGGTGATTTTGCTCATGGAACACCTAAATTAAAGGGTTTCCTAGGGTTTTGGTTGAATTTGTGACTCTTGCATTTTTCTTTTAAACTGCCGTGTAGACAATGATCTTAGGAACAATTACACAGATATTTGCACTTATAAACCTAGCATATAAATCTTTATCTGAGAATTTTATTTTAAAACTGAACACCCATCGAAACAATACTTATACAAGCAATCTTCAAACAAGTAAAATACGCTTTGATAGGCGACAGACCACTATGGCCTAAGAGATATAAAGAGCCATTTCATCTTATCTCATTTTTCTGCAGAAGCTATGGTTGAGGATTTGAGTTCAAAAGCCGGGAATTCACGGACCCAGCCCTTGCTGACAAAGGAGCACGGGAGCCGCAAGTTTGGTGAGGTTGCAGGTGGTGCCACTGCCGACTGTGCAGCTGTTGTTTGTTGCCCCTGTGCTCTGTTGAATTTGGCTGTTCTTGCCTTTGTGAAATTGCCTGCAGGTCTCTGCAAAAAGGCATGGAGAAGAGTAAAAAGAAAGCGGAGAAAGAAGAGCAAAGCAGTGCAAGGGAAGGATGATGCAAACGAGGACAATGACATGAATTATTCTTCTGGGACATCTTCTCAGGATGAATTGTTGACTCCACGATACAGCACAAATGCTCTGGCCACTGATCAGACTTCTGTCAGTACTGAAAAAGTTTGGGAGGAGGTAGTAGGAAAGAGTTATGTGGGGTTTTGGAGGAATCTTTCTAATAGGGAGCAGACACCCTGACTCTGGTTCAGAAGGTTCCTTCAAGAGAAAACAATGTTCAAAACAGATTGTCCTAGAGGTCTTCTTACTGACAAGTATTTTATAATGATGATGAAGAAAACACTTCTTTCAGAAATTCTGATGATTTGTTGATTCCTGATAGGAGGGACTATTCTTTGAATGTGGAGGCAGAGGTTTGTGTTAAGACTGCTTCCATTCTGATTTGCTGACATGTAGAAATGTGTAAAATAGGTTAATTGAGTTTTAGATAGAGTATAGCTGATATTCATGAGCTTTTAAGATGTTATACTCTGGTATTATGGTTTGGATAGATATTGGTGCATGGAATTGATGCCTATATAGAGGTAAATCCTAAGTGAAGATGGCTTTTTGTATTACTATCATATTGAGCAATCAATCTGTATATTTCCAAAGGAATGCTTTCTGTGAAATTTTGGAGTCAGATTCAGTACTCATAGTTGCAGTTTTCTTCGCCATACTTGAATAGAAATAATTGCCTCTGTTTTTTGTATCTTTTATGTGCATGTGATTTGAGTCATCCAAACAAAATGGCTTAAATCCATCTGTCAGTAGTTTGTAGAATCTTTGGATAGAGGTTGGTATTTGGTGTTTGTATAAACTTTGGACATAGCATAGAGGTGAAGTTCATGTGGCTTGTATTATATTTTACTATTTTAGCTGTCAGTCTATATATTGAAATCTGAAGTAAATCTCGTATAAAAATGGATTACGGAGATTTTAAATTTTACAGTCCCCTTTAACCAATGGGATTCCATGCCCTAATTGTATAGTTGATTTATCTCTGTTGTAGCATGTAGGTATCATCGCCATATATGAACATAGGTTTCCATTCTAAAAGGATTAGTTGTCTTTAACAAAGACTACATAGTCCAGCTTGACAACATTTTTCAAAATAATCTGCTACCCCCAATTTTGATATCCTAGGAAATGTTTTGCTTATCTTTAACAATATACTTATTCACATTTTCTTTTTATAAATCGTAATGTTGAAATGTCACATCAGCTAGAACTTTCATCTAATATTTTCTGAATGGCTTCCATTTTTAGATTCATAACTATTTAAAGGAAAGCATTGACATGGTCGTATTCCTTGGAAAGATCCATGGTTCAAGGAGATTCTAGAGAGTCCCTTATGTTGCTAGTATTGCTCTCTCTGTTGATTAGTTACCAAACAAAGACCTGGGAGAGATTGAATAATAACAGCCAGTGGATAGGACCTGTTCTGCACATAAGCACAAGAACATAGAAGCTGCCCAAAGAGATCAGAGGCCACAACTTCTCAAGACCAGCAACAATCAGTTAGCCTTTCTAAAGAGGAACAACTGCCCAATCACAAAGGCACAAAGTCTTATAAATTGAAAATAAATTCCATGGGGCATATGCACAGAAAGGGCAGCCTCATCGAACACAAAAATGGCAGCTCAAAATTAAAGACTCTTCTCACATTCTTGTCTTATAGGAAGACAACGAAGTGGAAGGCATTATTGAAAGGCCAAAGAATTCATTAAAAGCCATACAAAACAAGCTTGAAACCAAAGAAACAAATGCTCCTGCTTAAACACCGATGTAATATCACCAACTCAAACCATGAGGATTAATAGCATATTAGCTGTCCTTTTCTTGGTTTACTCAAGAGGAAGAGGACTTGAGCATCATTGGATAAGTATTGGAGTCTTTGGTTTGTTCTTAATTCTATTTTTTAGTTGTTTGCATGTCTTTTTATGCAACTTAAGTGAACTTAAATTATTTTAAATTGATGTCATGTCTTTTTAAACAACTTAAGTGACTCCTAGTCAAAAGACTTAAGTTTTCCCATTTTTATGTACTTTAAGTGACTTTTTAAAAGCATGTGACAAAAGGCAAAAGGGGGCATAGGGTTTCAAGGAGCTTATTGGATCGATTTTTAGGTTTTTAATGTGGAGCTTTGGATTAAGAGGTAGTGATTCAAGGGCTCAGATTAATTCATCTCTTTGGGAGTTATTATATAACTCTCTAGAGTTCTTTTAGAGATGATTATGTTCTGAGTTTTTTGTTTATTGCTGCTGCAACTTGGGCTTAAGTTCTGAAACCCTTGAGTATCCCTGGTTACGGAGAGACATATAGGCTCCCCCTAGTCAAAAGGGTGTGTTTCGGTGGAAGAGTTTTGGTTGGTGAAACCCTAGTACATCATCTTTTCTGGGGTGCAATTGTTTATCAGATTTGGAGGTCGATTTAGAGGTGAAATTCAGAGGTGAAGGTTCAGATTTGGTTCAACTATGGCATGACATCTTCACATTTCTGAGCATTTTTGAAGACGACAACAAAAGTGCAAGTTGCAAGTAAATCAGACCTAGCACTACCTTGTCTTGGGAGTTTGATGTCATATTTGAGGGCAGCTAGAGCTTGAACACAGACTGAGGTATGTTGTGTCTAAAATCTGCATACTTTATTCTTCTTTATCTCAAAAGAATTAAAGAAAAACCATTTTGTTTCATTTCTGGAATTTCTGGATAGAAATAAGAGGATTCTCTATACTTTTCCTAAGTTCAATAATACTAAGAAATTTATTTCTTTTACCAAAAAAATCAGATCATTAATCTGATTGTATATCTGAGTTTGTTGTTGAAATTTTTATATACAAATTAAGTTTCGGATTTTTCTGTGCCCTAATTTTGAAAATATTGTTATTTTTCTATTATCCCTATTTAGAGATATTACAACCGACCAAATGATTTACACATAAAAAGCTGATGCTTCAAAAACAATGACCAAGTCCAGAACTTGGCAAGGAAGACAAAGTCTAAGCTTAAATTTAAAGCTTTGTGTTTCCAGCCCAAGTTCTATGTTGAAAAATGAAAGCCAATTCCAAAAGTCTGAGCCAAAAAAATAAAACCAGCATTTCGTAGGGATGCACCCCCGATGGTCTGCGTGATGTCCCCAATGTCCCAGACATTCCAGGAACTAGGCGACTTCCAGACAACATCCCCCTTTCAGAACCGGATATCCTGCTCCATTTGGTGCATTAAAATAAAAAAATAATTTGTAAGGAAATAAATAATAGAAACCTCTAAAAAGGCAAAGTAGGGAGGATATTCATTGCTCGTCTAAGTTACATAAATTTTAAATAGCCATCCCCCGCCATCTCCAAAATTTGGCATAATTTATATTCTCCCATCCTGAAAACTTGGGGAAACACTGTTAAAAATTCTGAGGGAAACGCTAGACAGCTTGGAGAGGACAGAACAAATATGGGTAGTCTTGGATTCGGAAAAGACACTTACTTGAATCCTTGGGGAGTGTCCTGCCGATAGCTTTGGAATGGTCACTACCAATGTTGGATAGTAATCTACTTGACAGGCTCTTGCCACCTTCAAATTTGGCCGATATAGATGCTGACAGTTTCTTTGATTCTTGTAGACTTTTCTGTGGATTTGCTCAAAGTTGGCAGTTGAAAACTGTTTGGAACAACCCGTACTAGCATCGGAACATCGCCGCTATTAATATTCAGATTTTGATATTGTAATTTTCGACACTAATTTGACCTTTTTCAAAAAAGTACTAAACAAACACATCTCAATGGATAATAAAGAAATGCTGTTCACTTCTAGACATACGATTGTATGAATACATAGAATGAGTTACTTGGATCCAATGTTGTAGATGTTCTAAAGTTGTACATCTTGATGTCTATCATCGCCTGCAAAGTGTAGAAAGAGCTGATCTTTGCTCTGGGCGTGGAAATAATCATGATATTCCTGTTGGCATATCTGGTTCATACTCAGGCGAAGAGAACCCATTTTAAAGTTTTGCACTATCAAAGATTAGGTTAAACTACTGTTTGCGGATCACTTGCTGGAGTCTATTACCATGAGATGGCTGAAAGTATGACAAACTACTGTTTGTGGGTCATATGAAAATTGAAACAGAAAGTCTACCTCCTGGCGCAAATTGTGAAGGAGGAGCCCTTGCTGGGTGACCAAAAACGGTCATTTTGAGTCAACACAATCTCTTATCTATCCTTTTTTAAGATAAACCTTAGATGGAAGTAAGTTTTTGAAAAATCTGTGAACATTTGTTGTCGAATGATTGTCTCGTCTTAAAGTTCAGCAAACAGACTGACTGGTAATTTTTGAATAATTACTTATTTTCTTTAGGGCAATTGATGAAGTCAAATTGATGATGGGAGAGATCAATATTTTTTTAATGAAGGATAAAGGTAGGGTTTTCAAAGGACCCCTAAACCTTTCTTACAATGCGGGAGAGAGCATTTTTTTTGTATGTAGTGGCGATATTGAAAATTTCCTAGACATTAAGCTCCAACAGAAATCGGAATATAAAGTTCAAATCCATCTGCACGTGTATTCTTCAAGCATGGGAGTGAATTTTGGAGTAAGTGAATTTCAATTAAAAATATTTGCAAATTTTAAAGATTCACTCTTATAGTTTGGTTGTTATTATAAATCATATGGCTCTGATACATCATTTCTCTTAGAAGAACGCCAATGCCTGGATTTTCCAAGTTTCACAACATTGTCTCGTAAGTGAATTTCAATTAAAAATATTTGCAAATTTTAAAGATTCACTCTTATAGTTTGGTTGTTATTATAAATCATATGGCTCTGATATATCATTTCTCTTAGAAGAACGCCAATGCCTGGATTTTCCAAGTTTCACAACATTGTCTCAATTGTAAAATAAAAGCATATAGAATACCCTTCAAATTATGTTTGCGTAAAATGGAAATTCTGATCACATGATTATCAGCAAGATCGTCAATTTTAGATTTTATACGTTCTCTAGACTTTCAGCTAGTTGACAGCTGACAGGAATTACATCGCCATAGAATATTGAAACTTAAAAAATCCCTGCAATAATATGTTTTGCAAGTCATTTTGCAAGAGAATCGTATTGGAAATGAAACATTGGTCTCCTCATTTGTTCTCACTTTCCCTTTTGTGCCTTTTTTGGCTGTTCAAATGCGTTTAAAGTTTTCTTTCCATTGCTTGACCTGTGAGGATAGGAGGAAGAACTTCAGTTGTGAAAAGAAGACTGACTCTTTCATTGCCCTCACCAGGCAATCTGCAAATTAATTGTACATCAAATAAAAAAGTAAGGGTGTTTTTTTGGAGCCTTTCACTTGAAAGGCCACAGCCAGTTAAAACGTTTTCTCTGTCGAAGGAGTTGATTAGCTTATCAAAATTATTAAGAAATGATTCTGACTCTTTAAGACGTGTTAACCAGTGTTGAGTAGGAAAAATGTGTGCAAATTGGTGGTAAGCTAAATACATGATACAATGGCAACAGAGTTGGGGGCTCTTTCTGACCTCTATAAGTTCACTTTTCTTCTTTCAATTGCTCTTGAAGCGATAGGTGTGTACGGATGACAAATTTATTTTTGGTGAACTTGTTTCCTGAAGAAAGGAGGGCTGTGTTATGACAATCATATGCTTGAAAACTTAGTTCTCGTAAATTATGGCGTGTATAGTATAGTGGCCGGTAACCCATGTTTTTGGTTTGCATACAAAAAATACACGTTATGGATCACAGCAATTGCAGAACCAATGCAGAAAAGACAGCGATAACGACTAACCATTATCATTCTTAAGCTAGTTGTGGAAATTTGCTTATATATCCTGAGAATTTTTGGAAAGCGGGGTCAAATAATCAATGCCCAATTTAAGAGAATTCTATTTCTATTTTGTGGAATTAAGTTATGTGTTTCTTCAATGAAATAATAGAAATGGTAAAATGTTGTAACTTCTGAAATGATAATGGCTGCCGTTGCTGGGCTTCTGTAATGATCTATAGGGTAAAGTGCTGGGATTTGGTTGCAAATTGTCAGTCACCTAGAAATCATTTATTTCAAATATGCTAATGGATGATGTAAGCCTAAGATGGATATTATAGAAGCCCTCACATTTTCTTTCTCATGAGAGAGATGTCAGGCCTAAAGAAAAACTATTATTGTTTTTTCTATGGTTGGGGTAATATTATAAAACTCTACTGTGGGTAATGACTTGACTTGGTGCCTTAAGGCACTAGGATCACGACTTTCTAGATTGAATCGGTTAGTATCCTTGGAATTTACAAGAGGTTGCGCCCCTTGGGGATGTGGGTATATCACATTTGAAAGATTCTCAAGCAAGAAACAATGAGATTCATGCCCATACCAAGAGAGACTCTCCTCTTCTATACTTACCAATTTACTTTGAAATTGCAGATCAGAACTTTATTATAGTAGCCAAAGGTAAATGCAACATTGATCTACTCATGATAGCAACTTATTTGATATTCGTAGTTAAGATTCTCAAAGTATGAAGTCCCATAAATGAATGCAGATCTACTTGAAGATTAAATTAAATGAGTTTTGAATATATTTTTTATTTCATTAACACCAAACCCTTATTATTATGAATTGTATAGTTTGATGTTCAAACTAGTGTTTGCATCCACGAGGTTAAATATATCAAAGCTAAGTTAGAGTGATAAAGTATGCAAATTTTAGAACATGATCAAGTAAGATTATCATGTTCTGATCACTCACGTTTTTTTAACAAGAACAATTCCAAGGTCCTTGCTCTCCTTTCCCAATCTCAAAACTTCTATCTCTAATGCCTTGTAATGTGTAACCTTCTATTTAAGATTGTAATAGTTAAATCGGGTGTAGGCCAAGGCTCCTTTGGACGATTCTTCCATGTCAACATGCCAACTTTCAATAATCGTAATCGCCTTTTGAAATCATGTTAGCCAATATCCCCATGCACATGTTAAGACCTATTGGTTAAGCACTTGATTACTCCTACCACTCACATATCAGCCATAAGACTACTCATTCGAGGTGCATGAAAATACTAATACTCTTAGATAGATCTAAAATCTATCAATCAAAACCTGATAAAACATTAATCACATATATGTACAAGACATAAAACATCCTATACCAAATATAGGTGAAGTGAATATAGGAAAACTTCACTGTATTAATTCTTCAATATCGAAATATTACAATTATAAGATTGATACAAACTTTGCCCTTATCAACTCAATTATAAGTGAATTTCTCTAAATCTACTCCAACTTAAATCTATATTAAAACTTCATGCAACTAAATATTGAACTCCTAGAAGTGTGCAAGCTCAGAATTCCAATTTCCTCCCCTAAAAGCTAACTACCATTCTTATCCCAAGCAATCCATATTTAAATCTTCTAGAAATTCTCTCTAAACTTGGTGTTTTTCTCTATTTTTGACACAATTATAAAATAAAAATAAGAACTTATTACCAAAGTGGTGACAACATTCTTCTAGTGCAATCTTGTAGTCTTTCAACTCAAAAACCGAAGAAATAACAAACCATTGAAATTCTGGAAGAGCAAGCTGGAAATTTCTGGTGCAACATCCAATCTGCCTCTTTAAAATATATCAAATATTTATAATGATTTGAAACTACAAATATATGACCATAACATATACCTATGAAATATGCATAAATTATTAAATCTCAATTGAGTATAGGATATATAATTACTTAAATCAAGCCACATTCTAGGTTATATAATATATTGATGCACTTACTACATCAATGAAAATATGATTTGTAACTAATAATAATAGGGAAAACTACCTAATAAATAAACCTATTTTGTTAACAAATAAAATATTATATTATATATATAATATTATTTACATTATATTATAAATTATCTATATACCTATGTCAAATTATAATATGATTAATATTATAAACAAATTGAATATATAACTTAATCATAATGGATAAATATATATTATAGATCATTATTTATCTATAATATATTATTATAATACAAAATAGCTTTAATTATTATGACACAGTAATGTGGTAAATATATTATAATAATATATAGATCATAGGAGAATGGCGAGCAGCTGGGAGGCGTCTAGGGGAGCTAGGGTTTCGATGCCCTAGCTTTGTTTGTCCTCTGCGTTTCAGGAGTTCTCTTTGCAAGCGGGTGGGGTGGTCTTTGCTTTGGCGGGGATTGGACGTGGGAGGCATCTTCTGAGTGAAGGATCTTCTTTGTTGGACTGCGTTTGGACTCTCTGCTCGTGGCTTGTTACCTGTGCAGAATCCCTTGCATTTTATGTTGTTGCATTTGCATGCTAGTTTGGGAGGGCCATCTGGTGGTGGAGTTTGCATATCAGTGGGGTGGAGGCGGTTTGGTGGCGGAGAAGGCTTAGTGCGTTCTCTTCCCGTTGTCTTTGTTTCTTCTCTCTGCTGTGCGAGTGGGGAGGATTGGAAGTGCGGGTTTTGGTGTTGGTGTGGTGCTAAGAGGAAGGGAGTGGGGAGGATTTCCCCACCCATTTTTGGTTCGGGGATTGTGTTTTTTGTCTTAGGCATGATGGCCTGCTCAAAGGGTGAGACGTTAGTGAGGAGCCCTCACTTGGACTTTCGGGCAGTGATAGGCTCGAAATTTTCAAGTCAAGGGATGAAAACCTTCGATAACAATCTGTTTGCTCTGAATACAGGGATTGTTGATTTGGGGTTATCTAATGGCTCACGGATCACAAAGATTAACGATTGTCTCGAGAGGTGCAAGGAGAGGCCAAAACTGGTTGTTCCGTTTGAAATGATTGCTAAAGATGTTGAGTATTATTCAAATCACTCCTTATATTGTAAGTTTTTGGGGATGAGGGTCTCCTTGCAATTTTTGGAGGTTTGGGCCCGGAGGACATGGGAGCCGGAGGGGGAAATGGAGATAATGTTGCTAGCGAACAATTATTTCATGGTTACTTTTAATTGCATTGCTGATCGCAATAGGGTATTTGAGGGAGGCCCTTATTTTCATAATAAGGTAGGGTTGTTTATCAAGCCATGGCATGCAGGTTTTAACCCCGCTGAGGAGCTTCCAAATCGTGTCTCGGTGTGGGTTCGTTTACCAAAGTTCCCGGTGGAATGCTGTCGAGAGGATGTGCTGCACCTTTTGGCCTCGGTGCTTGGAAAACCAGTTGGGACTTCATCGCAGACTTTGGGTAAAAAGGTAATGACTTTTGCACACATTTGTGTTGAGATTGATCTAAGTAGGCCTTTTCCCGATGCAATAGATATGTGTGTGGGCTCTTATTCTTAGGTGCAGCATTTAGACTACGAAACTCTTCCTTTTCATTGTCGGCTTTGTCGAGAATATGGCCATTTGCAGCGGAGATGTCCAAGGTATAAGCCTGTGGAGTCCCAACCTTCACAACCTGCTAGTAATCTTCCTGAAACAGATAAGGGGAAGAGCATTTCTCCTGATGGGGTAGGTGCTTCTGATGGTTTTGCTCCGGTCAAGGCTCAAAATCGGAACAGGGGTCAAAATAGGCCTTTTAAAGAAAGGCAAGATGAAGGTACCTTTAACATATTTGAGGTTTTGGATGAGCTCAGCCAATAGGAGGTGAACCCGGGCTTGATCAAGCTGGATCAAGGGCTTGAGGGCTTAGCTTAGGAGGATCTTGTTCTTGATTCTTCTATGGATCCACAAAGGAATGATTGTTTGCACATGGAAGCTGATCAACAGATGGTGGTTTCGGAGGTGCAGGCACCCTTGGTCATTGTTACAACAGTAGGTGAGGATTCTTCTCTTCCTGGGCGGAACACTGGTTCGGACCTGGCTAAGAAGACCAAACCTTCCCCCAAATTGGGCATCATGCAGAAGGATATTAAGAAGGGCGGGGTAGAGAAATTTGCTAAACCTGACAGAAAAAAGGATGTGGAAAAGATTAAACTGGCAGGTGAGAATTTGGAGTCAAGGTCAGTAAAGACTCTGGATTCTCTTTTTTCAAGCCCCTTGAAATGATTGTTCCGTCATGGAATGTACGGGGCTTGAACAGTAGCCATAGACAAAAAGCGGTTCATGATTTAGTTAGAAGTCAAGGTCCTAATGTCTTCTTTTGCAGGAGACTAAGTTATCTGTTGAGAATATGCAAGGCTTGGCACCTAAGTTGTGGAGGAGCGGGGAGTGCCAGTGCATTAGAGCTCATGGAGCTTCTGGGGGTCTAGCATGTTTATGGAATCCACGGAGAATCTGACCTCTTTGGTGGATTTCTTCTAAATCCTCTATGTCTATGATTGCTACTAGTTTTGAGACAGGGGAAGTCATTCTCTTTTCTAATATATATGCTCCTACGGATTTTCGGGGTAAACAAGGTCTGTGGTCCCATATCAGGCCTATCCGTAGCATGACGCCTTTTCATCCATGGATTTTGGTTGGAGATTTCAATGCTATTTGTGAGTTGGTTGAGAAGCGAGGGGGTACCGGAAGGTTGGAGCCCTCTATGCTGCTGCTTCGTGACAATATCAATACCTTGAATCTTGTTGATATCAAACCCAACAATGGTCAGTTCACCTAGAACAATCGTCGGGTTGGTGATTTCTGCATTGCAGAAAGATTAGATTGATTTATGGTTTCCTATTACTGGGTTGGAGGGATGTGGTCGTCTTGCTCTGAGATCTTGGATTGGAGAGGATCTGACCACTGGCCTATTAAGCTTGCTACTGAGTCAACTCGTGTGCCTCGTATGCCCTCTTTTAGGTTCCAACTCATGTGGTTGCGGGACCCTTCTTTGAAGGCCTTTGTGACTGACTGGTGGAAGAAAGGTAGACCAGCTTATGGTATGACAATGTATTCCTTTGCTAAGTTACTTCAATATGTTAAATATGAGCTCAAACGGTGGAATCATCAGTATTTTGGGAATGTCTTCCATGCAAAGGTGATGGCTCAGGCAGATTTGGATGGTATCACGAGGAGGTTAAGGGAGGATGGGGTGACGGCTGAGTTGCTTCAGGACGAGGCTTGGGCTGTGAAAACTCTTGAAGAATGGGAACTGCGAGAGGAAATGTATTGGAAACAGAAGGCTCGCATTGAGTGGCTTCAAGAAGGGGATAAAAATACAGCTTTCTTCTTCAATTCGGTGAAAGCCAGGCAACATGGTAATTCTATCTTTGGTTTGGTGAATGATAGGGGAGACCATCTTTCCTCCTTCCCGGAAATCTCAAGGGAGGCGGTGCAGTATTTTGAATCTCTTTTTAGGGAGGACTCGCAAGGGGGGTCTCTGAGGAAGCGCAAATTCTTTTTTGTATCCCCTCTCTCGTGTCTGGAGATTTGAATCAACAACTCATGAGTGATATCTCGCTTGAAGAGCTTGAAGGGATTGTTTTCAATATGAAGAAAGGGAAGGCACCTGGTCCAGATGGCTTCTCGATTGAGTTTTTTCAAGAATTCTGGGATATCATCAAACTTGACCTCTTGGCAGTGGTTCAAGAATCTCAACAAAATAAGCAGATGCTAAGGGCTCTAAATGCTACCTTTCTGGCTCTTATTCCCAAGAGTGAGGGGGCAGATAGGTTAAGCCAATTTCGGCCCATTTCTTTATGCAATGTAATTTATAAAATTATTTCTAAACTTATTGTTGACAGGTTGAAAAAGGGGCTTGAGGAGCTGATCTCCGAGGAACAAAGTGGTTTTGTTGCTGGTAGGAAAATTCTGGATGGGATTGTTATTGCAACTGAGGTCATCCATTCTATGGCCAGCTCTAAAGAAAAAGCGATGTTTATCAAACTGGACATGGCTAAGGCATATGACAGAGTCAGGTGGTCCTTCCTTCGACGGGTTCTTGGTGCTTTTGGTTTTGTTGAAGAATGGATTCAATGGGTTTTGAGTTGTGTTACTTCAGTCTCTTTCTCTGTGCTTATCAATGGGAGTCACTCTGAGTTATTTGGTGCTTCTAGGGGGCTTCATCAGGGAGACCCTCTTTCCCCTTACTTGTTTATTCTTTTGGCTGAAGGTTTGGGGAGATGGATTAAACAGAGTGTGGAGTCTGGTCTCATTCAGGGTTGGAGGTGGGGTGGCACCTTACCTCCACAAACTCACTTACAATTTGTGGATGATACTGCTTTGATGGGGATGGCTACAATGCAAGAGGCTTCTAATTTACGAAGAGTGTTGGATGTTTACCTGGTTGCCTCCGGTCAACAGATTAATGAGGGCAAGTCTTCCATTTTCTTCTTCAACACTCCAGGCCCCATTCAGCAGAGGATTGCCCAAACTTTGAGATTTCAGATCGGGACTCTCCCATTGACTTACCTTGGCATTCCTATCTTAGTGTGTAGACTGCCTAGGGAGTCTTGGCAGATTATTTTGGATAAATTTCGGGCGAAAGTTAATCACTGGACTCATCGATGGTTATCCTTTGTTGGTCGTGTCCAGTTGATTAAGTCAGTGGTGCAGGCTATGCCCATTTATAGATGCATGCTCCAGGTTGCCCCTATGGGCTTTCTTAAGGACCTAGATTCTGTGGCGAGACAATTTTTATGGGCTGGTTGCTTGGAGTCCTCCAAATGGAGTCTGGTTAGATGGGAGGTTGTTTGTAGTCCGAAACAATATGGTGGACTTGGTTTGAGGCAGTCGGCATTGACTGGGGAGGCTCTGGCTGCAAAACTGTATTGGCGGTGGTGTAACGAGCAGGATAAGAGTTGGGCCAGGGTTCTTTCTCAGAAGTATCTCCCGGGGATCCCTCAGCCCGATATTTCTAGGTACCCCCTTGTGGGGAAGGGCTCTGTGATATGGGGCACCCTCAAAAAAGGGGTTGTGCTTATTAAGGATGGATTATTTTGGATCTGCAAGAAGGGGACAGAGGTCCAGTTTTGGTCTAATTCTTGGGATGATTTTCCTCCCATCACCTCTCAGTTTCCCAACTTGTTGAATCTTTGCCAGAGATTTCTTGAGGCTGGTTGGTCGCGAGTGAGTGATTTTAAGTCCTTTTCCTCCTGTGGTCAGATGGAGGTGGCCAAATGGAAGTCCCTGGATGAGTGGTCAGATGTTGGTTTGCAAGAGGATTGTGCGGTGTTGCAAAGTATCCTCTCCAATCAAAGATGTAGCTCTCTCCGAGATGATGATGTGCTTGCCTGGTCCCCCAATCCTAAGGGGACCTATACTGTGGCCTTTAGTTATAGTGTGTTATTGTCTCATAGGTTGGTTGGGCCTGAAATTTAGTGGTGGAAGAAGGTCTGGAACAAGCTTTCTTGGCCAAAATGTAATTGCTTTGTTTGGATGTTGGCCTGGAATAAGTGTTTGACCTGGGATAACATTCAGAAGAGAGGTTTCCAGGGTCCTTCTATTTGTGTTATGTGTGGGTCTAATGAGGAGGACTCTACTCATTTTTTCGTTGCTCTTTTTCCCTCCAGCTTTGGCATTTTTGGTGGGGTGTTTGGAAAATTCCTTGTGTTCATGCTTCCTCCTTGATTGAATTTTGGCAGGGCATGGGTCAGCCCCCTTCTGTGGCCTCCTTTTTGCAGGAGGTGTGGTTTGTGGGGCCTATCTTCTTATTGTGGCAGATTTGGTTGGAACGCAATTGAAGGATATTTCGTGGAGAACAAAGGCTGGTGCAACAAATTTGGCAGAGATTATTGGGCATGGTTCAGGAAACAGTGGAAGCTAGGTGTGAAGTGGAATTCCCTTTGGTGAAAAGGGATACAGAGTTGGTGGAGAGACTGGGGATTCAGGGGTCGTCATTGGCTTTGGCAAGGGCTAAGAGAGGACGACGAGAGAAGCAGAAAATTGATAGGGATGGCAAATGGCAACTTCCCCCATTCGGTGTTTTGAAGATCAATACTGATGGATCTTCAAGGGGCAATCTGGGACCGGCTGGTATTGAGGGGATTAGTAGGGATTCTTTGGGCTCGATGATCTTCCTCTTTTCAATTTATGAAGGGACACAAACCATCAACCTGGTGGAAGGGTTGGCTATTCTTGATGCTCTTGAGAGAGCTCATGCTTTGGGGTGGAGAAGGATTGTTTGTGAATCTGATTCCCAGCTATTGATCAATTTTCTTATTGAGCAGAAAGTGGCAGATGTCAGCTGGCAGTTGGCTAGGGTTGTGCAACAAATTCTGTGGGTTAGTTCTTTGATGGAAACAGTGACTTTTGTCCATATTCCAAGGGAGTGGAATAGGGCAGCTAATTGTTTGGCGAAATGGGGCTTCTGAGCATGTTGAGGGATGGAGAATTGAGGAGTGGGAGTTGGTTCCTCAGGAGCTCCATCTTGATTTAATGAATATTCTTGTTGAAGATAGGGCTGGGAATGGTGACAGATGATGGTGCTAGCTGTTTTATCTTAGTTTGGTTCATTGCTCTTGTTTTTCCTTGGGACTTCGGTCCTTTGCTTCCTTTGTAATGTTGCTTTCTGATCTTCAATAAAGTTTTTACCCCTTTTTAAAAAAAATAAAAATAAATATATAGATCATACCTATATATTAATATTATAACCATATATTAATAAATATATATGATTAATCTATATATTATAAATATATTAATATCATATATTATAGGTTATATATTATATAATTATATATAATGATTAATCTATATATAATTTACAATAATTATATAATTATATAATATGTTTAATATTATATAACATATAATTTTATAAGTAATATATAAGTAAAATATGTTATATTATGATAATTAGGTAATATTATGATATTATAGGTCAAATATTACCTATACTATAATAAATATATAGGTTAATCATATATATGATATATAAATGTAATCTATATATATAAAATATATAAGTTATGCTATATTAATATAGGTTAATATATAACCTATAATTATAACCTATATATAGGTTGACCTATATATTATAAATATATAAATATAAGTTAAATATTAATATATTAATATAGATTTTTTACTTTTTTAGATAAAGGTGGCATTGCCATGAAGATTGTATTAAAATAAAGAAAATTACATAACGTTTCAAGGGAGGGAGAAGAGAACAATTTTTTTTGCAATTCCCCAAGATTCAGAAGGAAAAGTAGTTTAAAAACTCAACCTGAAAATAGGGGAGGATCAAAAACTCCTAAGAAGAGGAATGACAAGAGGAGAATAAACCAAAACTGTGAAGAAGCATGAAAACAACGAGTGCACCATCAAAAGCTAGCACACCATTAATATAGATTTGTTATTATTATATATAAATATTAATAATAAATATCATAACCTATATTAAATAATAATATAGGTTTATAAATAAATATATATAATATATTTATTGTTATTATTTTATATATAGGTTATAACCTATAATATATGATATTATTATAGGTTATATAGTTAATATATATATATATATATATAGGTTATGATATTAATATATTTATAATATATAGATTAACATATATATTTATTAATATATGATTATAATATTATTTTATTTATTAATAAAATAGGTTTATTTATTAGGTAATTTTCCTTATTATTATTATTAGTCACAAATCATATTATCATTGATGTAGTGAGAGCATCAATATATTATATAACCTATAATGTGACCTAATTTAATAATTATATATCCTATAATCAATTGAGATTGATTTAATAATTTATGCATATTTCATAAGTATATGTTATGGTCATATATTTGTAGTTTCAAATCATCATAAATATCTGATATATAATTGGTAAAATCTCTAATACCTATTAGGTAAATTAAGTATATTTATTAAATAAAAACTACAATTTAAGGCTTTATTATAACATATTTTTGTTAATTATTTATCATATACTTATAGATCTTAAATAAATATTATTGGGGTAACCTTGTTTGATAATAATATAATTATTTTACTTATAATAATCTCAATTCTTTATATAAAATAATTTATATTACTTATAATACCAATTATAAATGATTAATTTAAAAAGGTCAATTTGAGAATGAAACCTATAATTACCTAATTTAATATAATTGCATGATAACACATTTTTTTTAATGATAATATATAGAGTGTATTTTATTTTTACCTTTAATAATAACAACCTCTTTATCATACAATTTATGTGAAATATTATATACAAACTAGTAAATTTATTAATAAAAATATTATTAATCCCCAATCAAATTTAAATTTATAAGAAGAAAAGTTCAAATTAAATTTTGATATGAAATCACTAATAAAAATTAATTAAATACTCTTTTTTCCATTCTAAAAAAAAAATCGTAACACTGTTCTTATTCATATATTGAATCAAATCTGATTACAAATATAAAAATAAAACTAAACTCAACAATAGACCTGCAAAATATCCTCCCTTTATCGTACAAATTGCAGTGAGTTGACGTTTTTCCGTATTGTACAGTTATGTTTGTCGTCATACATGTTCTCCGCCACCAATATCATCACCTCATCTTCCTCACAGCGGTGCCCACAGCAGGTCACCCAGGCAAAATTCCCTTCGACGCATCCAGTGATTTGGGGGAGGCAATAGTTATCTTAGTGAAAGATAAGATTATAAATAAATAATAATATAATTAAGCAATATATATTTGGATGTGTAAAATTCTTTTAATATATGCATAAATTATGATGGATATTTGTGAATAATAAGGTTGGAATAACAATTCTTATGATTAGAAGGGTAAACACATCATATTGGTTTGTCTACATTATTCTGCATTATGTTCTTTAATTTGAAAAATTAAATGATTATATATAATTTAGTTAGAAGAGGTTACAAAAGGATAATTCATATTGTGGAGGTGGTTCAAAGATCATATGTATTGTCAAGTTGGGGTGTTGTGAGCAACCTATATTTCATACCTAGCCTTCGTTCACATCATAGAGCACATGCCAAAGTCATGGAGGTATTATGTTGGTGTTTTTTGTTGCATTTTTCTCATTGGTTATGACTTCAATTGCTCTATTGGAGGTACAATTTAGTTTGGATTGGATGCTTGTGTTTCAATGCATTCCTCCTTGTTTTCGTCCAAATTTAGCTATTTTTTAATCTCTAAATTATGACAAAAATCAAAACCAAAACAAAATGTTCTAATTTTTTCAATTGCTATCTAGCCCCACCCAATTCAATTGGGAGAAAACATTGGCCTTTAGCTAACTCATTCTTTTGTCCATTTGATTCAACCTAAACAGTCACAAAACACTCTCCCAACATCTCCTCTACCTTTTTCAACCACCTTATTTCCTTTCTCACCCATCACAACATCTCTTTTGTTCTTTATAACACCGCCTTAAACATTCACCAACACTTAATAAAAGTTTACTTAACACTTGATCCAAGCTTACAAACACTGTCCTTTCTTTATCCCCTCTTCCCAAACCTTCTCTTGTCTTCACAATACCTTGCCTAGACTCCTTAACACTTATCCCAAATCTCCACTATTCCTTTGTTTCCTTTCCCCTATTCTCTTTAACTTTGACCCATCCTTGGCTTTTCTTTTCCTCCTTGTTCTTCCCCATTCATTATAGGGTAAAATTTCATTATTGTGTCACATTCATAAAAGAAATGACCAATACAAATACAAATTTTTAATGTGAACTATCTAAAAGTGACATTTATGTTTTAAATTTAAAATAATACAAACTAATTAAATGTAGAACTAGCATAAAACATAAATCTATGGCACACTTTCGACCAACAAAATAGTTTCTAGTGAGAGGGTTTTAGGTGAAACGTATTTTGTTGAAACTAGGTAGCTTTGACATGGAGCATACATGGCATGATACATTTGGTTGAACATGTTTCAAGCGAAACCTATTTGGTCAAATAGGTTTTTCTCAAAACTGATACAAATAAGAAGAATGGGGCCCATTTTGCTTGAAACCTACTTGTGATGAACAATTTCGCTTAGAACCCTAACATAGTGACCTCCTTAGTTGTCAAGTGACCTCCCCAACTATCCCATGACTACCCCAACACTACATTTCTTATCATAGATTGGCCACTTTGCACTATTAAATGTTCTTCTCTTAATTCAATAGATCATAATCCAAGTTTCATTTGAGTTAATCTATTAAAAATATATTTTTTATAGTAAGAGTGCTACAATGGTGGAGAGAAATATCACGTATGATAAGAAATGTAGTGCTACAAGAATTGATAGAAGTTTGCATGTGAGGGGCACCTATTAAATTTTGTTTCTCATTAAGGAATAAATTTTTTATGACATCATAGTTATGATAAATGGAAAAGAAGTTGATATATCTTCATCTAATTGTAAACTCTTATTCTATTTAAAATTCAAGTTTAGAAAGTGTACATGCATTAGAGGTCGCTAAGGTGTAGAATCTGACCTTTATTTTCAATAAAAATAAGATTATATTTTCCATGTGGTGATAAAACATAATTTGAAGGAGTCACTCCACTTGTACCTCACATATACCACATAAAAAGGTTGAACAATAGTTTTCATTATATTCATTACCTAAATAATAGCCCTCACACTAGTCACACTAATCTTGAAATTTTTTTTGGTATATGCATATCAATTACATTCCATCCAAGAATACATTAATGGGCTAAGGAGGAGAAAGGTTGATATTTACATGATCCTCACTAAGCATGTGGTGGCTGTGTCCATGAAAATAAAATAACCATTTAGATGCCCTAGTTTCTCACTCTCTTAAGCATGAATGAAAAGCTTGATTTAATTGAGGTAGATCCAAAATCTATTTGTTCATGAATCTACTTTTATTTTTACTTTTAAGGAATTCCATTTGTTGTACTAAGGCTCTCACTTTAGCACAAGTGGGAAGGATGCTAGCAAAGGTTTTGGAATTTTTCTTTATGCCTTTTAATTACATTTTCTTTCAAGCTCCTAATGCATTTTGATAAATCTACTTTATGTATATCATTCAATCATTGCATTCCATGAAGCCGTGTTCTTAGAGGTATTTTGTCAAACGGTTTGCATACCTTGTGTATGCTTCCAAAGTTTGCATACACATGTGCGTGTGCATTTAGAGTTCAGGGTTTAAATTTTTTGATGTCTAGATCTTTTTCTAGATTTATTCATTTTATGTTTTAGCAAAAAAATCTACCATTCAAAATAAAATCAAAAGACAAAAAAATGAAGGTATTTAAGAGAAAAATGAATTGATCTTTCTTAAATCCAATCTAAAAAATAAGGAGGTAAATGTAAAATGTCTCAAGAAAAAAATATTGGCTAAACCTTAATTTGGTGGGTCACTATCTAAGGCACCTCTGTTCATTGGCCAAGTTGTTTTCTAGTTGCATAGTTCCCTTTAGCTTGAAAAGTCACCATCTAATGCAACATAGTAGAAATGAGGACATCAAGGACTTGGGTCTCCATTCACATACATAATTTAGCCTCTTTGTTTGTCAAATGTACCACCAATGTGATATTACAACATCAAATATAAATATGAACAAACATATTCTTTATATTATAATAAAAGAGTATTTGAGAAATCTTCACAAAGATTTCATAATCTCTATGATATTTGAATACTAATGCATAACACTCAATTTATGAAGTGTAGCACAAAGAATACAACGCATCCTTAAAAATACACCTAATGTTCAAGGAGGCATTCATGTTAATGGAAGCTCTACATTTAAATTTTCTCATGTAATGGATTACAATATACATTTGCAAGAATATGTAAAGTTAAAAAAATGTAATTTTATACCCTAGGTGTATTACATAAGAGGGTAAACCATTTTATCTCTTTAATGTTCTTCTCTTACAATTAACCAAAAATAACCAACCATTTGTCTATATTTTAATCTTCAATATATGACATTTGGACTTTTCAATAACATGGCATGGACACAAATAAAATTTGTAGTTTTTAGTCAATGCAATTAATCCCATCATCAACACATTTACATAATCAACTACAAGACCAATACCCAAATCAATGCTCCCCATGAGATATCATACTTGCATTTGATTAGTTACTTGCATTTGATGTGAAAAGACTTAGTGCTACAAATCCCTATAAAGAGGTGTTTTAGGATGCTCTTGAGATTATAAAAATTCATAGAATGGCAGTGAGTATGATTTATAGCTCCCAAATGTAACTTATGCCTTTTCACATCCTTATAGAGTATGTTTAATATATTCCTATCTATGCATTGATCCATGATATTGAACATTATTGAAATTATGGATTTGTAGGGCATAGAGGCACATTGGTGGTTTATAGATTACAAAGGTGTGAATAAATCCTATATAATGAGTCTATCATAGAGTTGTAGGTTTGGGATGAATATAATTAAAGTACGAGGGGAGATGGATCCATAACTCAAGGTCATAGGATGTAGAAGAAGGATGTCACTTTGCACGGGAGATGCGTAAGTATGTGTGAAACTTTAAATTCTATGGATAGTGGTGAATTATGGGCTTGTAGTATCCAAAATTAAGGACAATTTGCACAAGAATTTTAGAGATGCAAATGAAACCTATTGCCTACCAAATGTAGTTCTTGTAGAGTCATGAGGCAAAAAAGTAAGCAAAACATACAAACGAGCACCAAAGGTACAAATTTATAATATTTGATGAGGTATAGGAACATGCGCTAATGATGCACTCTCTAAGGGATTTGTAAATGTGCATACGAAGTTTATAGTTTTCCAAATGAGACTATTATAGAGTTGCAAGGTAAGGATGTAGTTTTGTATTGTATGCAAATAGTCTAGATAAGTCCACAATAATAAGCATTCACATGGTGTGGGACTAAAGTGGAAGCACACAACCATATGATAAAGATAAAAATGTTCTATCTTATAGCTATAGTAGGGTGCAATAATGAAAACTAAGGGGTAGTTTGTAATATATACAAATATGTAAATTATCTCTATAATTTTCCATTTTGTAATTTATATGCTCAAGAGGCTTGGAGTAGAAAGCAACATATTTAAAGATTTATCTCAAGTTAAACATCCCACCAAGGGATAAGCATAGATTTAGTGCTTGAAATTTTGAATTTTGACTTCTAATCCTCATATTTTGAACATCATGGAAAAACAATAAGATATGAAGCAAACGGATTATGGAGCTTATGATAATGAAATATTGGATTAGTAGTCAATAAGAACCCAATAAAGGATAAGGGGAATAATAAAGGCATGACAAATGTATCTTTTGGGGATAGATAAACACAATTAATACTAAGTATGGTTACCACATATTATAATCATAAGTATATCATGTTAGAATCCAATACATAAATCATGAATAAATTATATCCCTATTCAATCACTAATAAAATGCTAAACATAATCATCATAAGAAATTGTGACATTGTAGGAAACATACATGGGTGGCCCTTATATCCCCTCCCCTAAAATTTTTCTTGTAGAATTAAAAAGGGTACCAAACTAACTACACTCGATATAAAGATATTAGCATAAATAAGCAACTATAAGGTTTAATAATCTCTAAAAAAAACACATAATATAAAGCTACTTAGTAGAAAATATTTTTTTGTAAGATAATCCACTCGAAAGAATTGCTCTTCATAATTATATCAATTATTTTCAAAGGTATTTAAGCATTAACATGTTCTATAAATTAAACAAGACGAAGATGTAATCAATCCATAAATTTCCTCATAAACATATAAGCCATTGAACAATTACATCATAAGTATAATGATACAAGGCTCACCACCCAATAGGACCTTACCATACATTTATAAAACACCCCTTGGATTAGAACCAAGAACTTCTAGTGTTATCTTTCTTATACACCTATTCATGGCATTATCTTATGCCTAGATTTCTCCTACGTGCCTATGATTACTGCTTTCACCATACCAAGTACATTGCATCTCTAGGACCATTCTCACCTTATGAATTGACCATATAAGAAGCAACCTTATACCTTGATTATCTCTAGCTCATATGTTTTCACACATATCATTCTATGTTACATTTATTTTACATGATATATTCACTTACATGCTTATACATTACATGCTTAAACATTTACTTTCCCCTCTAATTTGGGCTACATGTATGTTGTATGCACTAATTGGATGGGGCATATATAATCACTAGTTCATTCCTATGTAAAATTTTAAAAGTGAGTTATGCTAGATGGGGACTCATCACCAAGACTAGATATATCTTAATCACATCAAATTGAACCACTTAATATGTTGGATGTGTCATTATACTATTATCAAATGGAGAAGAATTTCATAGTGAAAGATTGGAATTGCATCATCTTTTGGGACAACTAATGTATTTTCAATGAAAATAGTTCTAACTTAGAAAACATTTATAGCCATAAAACTAGTGAATGCCATGGTATCTATGTAGATTGTAGCATTTGGCAAAAAGTGTTTCAATTTTTAGTGCATTAATATTTAATTTTTGGTGTTTAATGCTTGTCATTTATGATTTATAATTGTAGTAAGATGCATACTTATGATGCATATTAGTGAGAGGCATATATACTGCATATGATTTGAAATATTATTTTTTAATTGATTTTCTTTAGTTAGAATGAATTGAATGAAATTGAAAATGGATACATAAATTATGGGATTTTTTTGTATCTAACTTTGGATCATGCATTTATAAGTTTTTAAAATTATATGTGAACTTATATAAAATTAAATTTAGTTTCAAAATTAAATGTATTTTTTTAATTATGCAGGTATTTAGACATGGATAATCAGGCTTCTCATCAGTCTAATCAATCTAATGATCATGCTCGTAGAACTAATCTATATTCTGACACCATTCAAAGTTTAGATAATGCATTGCATTGTCTAGACCAAACTATACATAATACCCCAAACTTGTCAAATAAAGATAGGTTGGTCACTATTCGAGATGGGATTACACGTATGATTGGCATCGTTAGATCATACAACCCTTATGATGATATTAGCATGGTTCTATGTTTCACTTTCTAATGAAGTGTTACTGGCCATGAGAAATGGTCATCCATTAATAGGCGGGTTTCATTAGACATGGTTCATAACATGTTCCCATTTTATATGGGACGAGATAGAGTGTGAGGCTATTTGATCATGAGGTGCACGGATCCAGTTGTGGGTCCATTTATTTATCCTAGATGGTTGGTAACTCATCATAGATGGCCTCATAATGATGAGTTGCCACTATACTTTTGTAAACAATTATATGCAGAGTTTCATTTACATTTAGATGTTGATTTTACATCTATCCCTGCACATGTTGGACAAGGGAGAGGGAGGTTTGCTGACAAACCTCAATATAGATGGACAAATTTACCATCGCCCGTGAACAAGAGAGCATTAGTTGGTCCAAACCTTTTGGTTCTTCCAAAACGTTTGAAATTAGGAGCATCTATAGAGCCAACACTCACCCCCTCTAGATGTGGAATTTTTCAAAGTATAGCCATTATTGTTGGTGAGGTTGATCAATTGACATCTGATCATGTTAGTAGATATATGTTACGTTCACGGGTTAACATTCCTCCCATTGAGGCCACATTGACCACCTATGATCCTTTCATTCATGCTAATATAGTATCACCACATGATGTGGCAAATATGACTGGAGAGGATGAGTTGCGTAAGTTGAGCACATGCCTCAACCATGATCTATTAGATGCATACCAGTTCATTAGTGTAGAGTATGGGATCCCACTTGATGTTGTGTCGACACATATCAAATTCCATTTTGATATAGAGAGGGGCCATGGTCAAGCAGTTGCACAAGGTTTAGAGGGACATCAGGATGTTATAGTTGGTTCTTCAATCCCCCATAAGGATGTTCCTAATCAGGTTGAGGTTACAACTTTTGCATGAGGATCATATAATAGGTTTCTAGACTTGAAATCATCTACAAGTATTGCCACGTCCCCTCATTCTTTTGAGATCAGTGGGATTGGGAGGGCCATCGATGCTACAAATGAGGTAATAATATAATGAAAAATTTATATATTTTACTTTATTTTATAATTTTTAGGTACATCAACATAAAATGAATCACATGGAGTGTTCTTGATAATAGAGTTGGAAATTTGGTGGTGATTTGGGATTATCCAATTGATGAGTGTTATGATCATTTTTATTGAGATATTTTGGTTATTTTGGTGTTGCATTGGAGCTCAATCAAAATGAGATGTTTATTTATACACTATTTAATATTTGGGTGAGGCTAGGAGGTTTCTTATTCTTCAAGATTGTGCTACGATGATTAATAATTGTTGATTTTTAAGCAAGAAATTTGATAAGCCTACACTTGGGTTGGATTCCAACATGGACCTATTGGAGAGTTTTTATTGGAGTGTGTCATTGTGGCTTGGTGAATTTTGGATGAGAACTCTCATTCCTCACTCTTGGTTCTCTCAATGGTGAATTGAGGATTTTTTGGCATGATTTATTATTCATTTTTATTTTCATAGAATGATTTACATCTTATCCCAAGCAACTAAATATTGAACTCCTAGAAGTGCACAAGCTCATAATTCCAATTTCCTTCCTTAAAAGCTAACTACCATTCTTATCCCAAGCAATCCATATTTAAATCTTCTAGAAATTCTCTCTAAACTTGGTGTTTTTCTCTATTTTGACACAAATATAAAATAAAAAATAAGAAATTATTACAAAAGTGGTGAAAACATTCTTCCCTGCAATCTTTGTAGCTCCTTTTCTCAAACTCAAAACCAAGAAATAACAAACCATTGAAATTTCGGGAAGAGCAAGCCGGAAATTTCTAGTGCAACATCCAATCACTTCTTCAAAATATATCAAATATTTATAATGATTTGAAACTACAAATATATGACCATAACATATACCTATGAAATATGCATAAATTATTAAATCTCAATTCAATATAGGATATATAATTACTTAAATCAAGCCACATTCTAAATTATATAATATATTGATGCACTTACTACATCAATGAAAATATGATTTGTAACTAATAATAATAGGAAAAATTACCTAATAAATAAACCTATTTTGTTAACAAATAAAATATTATATTATATATATAATATTGTCTACATTATATTATAAATTATCTATATATCTACATCAAATTATAATATGATTAATAATATAAATAAATTGAATATATAACTTAATCATAATCATATATATGGTAATATTATAATTATTATAACCATAATGGATAAATATATATATTATAGATAATTAGTTATCTATAATATATTATTATAATACAAAATAGTTATAATTATTATGACACAGTAATGCATTAAATATATTATAATAATATAATGTAATAATATATAGGTCATACCTATATATTAATATTATAATCACATATTAATAAATATATGATAAACCTATATATTATAGGTTATATAATATATTATATAATATATTATAGGTTATATATGACACTTAAGCCAGTCCTGATTATATCTTTTGATCATGGCACAACATTATGTGAAGCTCCTTTAGCTGCTCCATAGCTTGGTGTGCACTTTCTCAATTTCTTTTCTCATTTGTGTTGCACCTACACATCAACACTATCCACATCTTCATCTACACGCCTTATTGTTCCGTAGATCATTATTTAGAGTATTGAGTTCTTCCTGTGTAATCTTTGTAGTCTTCAACTCAAGAATCAAGAAATAATAAAACTATTGAATGGAAGAGCAAGCTGGAAATTTTTGGTGCAACATCCAATCTGCCTCTTCAAAATATATCAAATATTTATAATGATTTGAAACTACAAATATATGACCATAACATATACCTATGAAATATATTATAGGTTATATATGACACTTAAGCCGGGTCCTTGATTATATCTTTGATCATGGCGCACAACAATATGCGAAGCTCCTTTAGCTGTTCCGTAGCTTGGTGTGCACTTTCTCAATTTCTTTCATTTGTGCTTGCACCTACGCATCAACACTATCGGCATCTTCATCTACAATGCCTTATTGTTCCAGACTATCATTTAGAGCTTTGAGTTCTTCCTGCAATTGTAGTCTTTCAACTCAAAACCTAAGAAATAAATAAACCATTGAAATTTAGAAGAGCAAGTCGAAATTTTTGGCAACATCCAATCACTTCTCAAAATATATATTAGATATTTATAGTGATTTGAAACTACAAATATATGACCATAACATATACCTATGAAATATGCATAAATTATTAAATCTCAATTGAGTATAGGATATATAATTACTTAATCAAGCCACATTCTAGGTTATATAATATATTGATGCACTTACTACATCAATGAAAATATGATTTGTAACTAATAATAATAGGGAAAACTACCTAATAAATAAACCTATTTTGTTAACAAATAAAATATTATATTATATATATAATATTGTTTACATTATATTATAAATTATCTATATATCTATATCAAATTATAATATGATTAATAATATAAATAAATTGAATATATAACTTAATCATAATCATATATATGGTAATATAATTATTATAACCATAATGGATAAATATATATTATAGATAATTATTTATCTATAATATATTATTATAATACAAAATAGTTATAATTATTATGACACAGTAATGTAGTAAATATATTATAATAATATAATGTAATAATATATAAGTCATACCTATATATTAATATTATAATCATATATTAATAAATATATGATAAACCTATATATTATAAATATATTAATATAATATATTATAGGTTATATATGACACTTAAGCCGGGTCCTTGATTATATCTTTGATCATGGCGCACAACAATATGCGAAGCTCCTTTAGCTGTTCCGTAGCTTGGTGTGCACTTTCTCAATTTCTTTCATTTGTGCTTGCACCTACGCATCAACACTATCGGCATCTTCTCTACAATGCCTTATTGTTCCAGATTATCATTTAGAGCATTGGTTTTGTTATTTCTTTTAGAAAAGCTAACTACCATTCTTGTCCCAAGCAATCCATATTTACATCTTCTAGAAATTCTCTCTAAACTTGGTGTTTTTCTCTATTTTTGACACAATTATAAAATAAAAATAAGAACTTATTACAAAAGTGGTGACAACGTTCTTCCAGTGCAATCTTGTAGTCTTTCAACTCAAAAACCGAAGAAATAACAAACCATTGAAATTCTGGAAGAGCAAGCTGGAAATTTCTGGTGCAACATCCAATCTGCCTCTTCAAAATATATCAAATATTTATAATGATTTGAAACTACAAATATATGACCATAACATATACCTATGAAATATGCATAAATTATTAAATCTCAATGAGTATAGGATATATAATTACTTAAATCAAGCCACATTCTAGGTTATATAATATATTGATGCACTTACTACATCAATGAAAATATGATTTGTAACTAATAATAATAGGGAAAACTACCTAATAAATAAACCTATTTTGTTAACAAATAAAATATTATATTATATATATAATAGTATTTACATTATAATATGATTAATAATATAAACAAATTGAATATATAACTTAATCATAATGGATAAATATATATTATAGATAATTATTTATCTATAATATATTATTATAATACAAAATAGTTATAATTATTATGACACAGTAATGTGGTAAATATATTATAATAATATAATGTAATAATATATAGATCATACCTATATATTAATATTATAATCATATATTAATAAATATATATGATTAATCTATATATTATAAATATATTAATATAATATATTATAGGTTATATATTATATAATTATATACAATGATTAATCTTTACATGATGTGGCAAATATGACTGGAGAGGATGATTTGCGTAAGTTGAGCACATGCCTCAACCATGATCTATTAGATGCATACCAGTTCATTAGTGTAGAGTATGGGATCCCACTTGATGTTGTGTCTACACATATCAAACACCATGTTGATAAAGAGAGGGGCCATGGTCAAGCAGTTGCACAAGGTTTAGAGGGACATCAGGATGTTATAGTTGATTCTTCAATCCCCCATAAGGATGTTCCTAATCAGGTTGAGGTTACAACTTTTGCACGAGGATCATATAATAGGGTTCTAGTCTTGAAACCATCTACAAGTATTGCCATGTCCCCTCATTCTTTTGAGATCAGTGGGATTGGGAGGGCCATCAATGCTACAAATGAGGTAATAATATAATGAAAAATTTATATATTTTACTTGATTTTATAATTTTTAGGTATATCAACATAAAATGAATCACATGGAGTGTTCTTGATAATAGAGTTGGAAATTTGGTGGTGATTTGGGATTATCCAATTGATGAGTGTTATGATCATTTTTATTGAGATATTTTGGTTATTTTGGTGTTGCATTGGAGCTCAATCAAAATGAGATGTTTATTTATACACTATTTAATATTTGGGTGAGGCTAGGAGGTTTCTTATTCTTCAAGATTGTGCTACGATGATTAATAATTGTTGATTTTTAAGCAAGAAATTTGATAAGCCTACACTTGGGTTGGATTCCAACATGGACCTATTGGAGAGTTTTTATTGGAGTGTGTCATTGTGGCTTGGTGAATTTTGGATGAGAACTCTCATTCCTCACTCTTGGTTCTCTCAATGGTGAATTGAGGATTTTTTGGCATGATTTATTATTCATTTTTATTTTCATAGAATGATTTTTGAGCTATGGATGTTTTTTGAGATTTGATTTAAGGAGTGTAAAGTACGGTTTTGGGATTATTAATTTGGTTTTGGGAATGGATTATTTGGTTTGATCTTCCCTTGGCTTAAGCATCTTACATATTGGTCTTTGGTTGGATGTTGATAATGATTTTCTCTTTGAGGTTTCATGAATGATATCATACTTTTCATAACTTGAGAATTTAGAGGTGCTTGTAGAGGTACATGCTACATGATTTAATTTTAGGTTCTCTCTTTGGTATTTTATTTTTTTCCCTATATGTTCATGTTCACATGAAATTGGATTTGAGATTTGTGTGGAGATATTGTGATCTTTATGTTTTTGGTCATATTTTGGCATTTTACTTCATTATCTTTTAGTGACAACATGGTGGTTCTTTTATATATTTCTTTTGTTGAGTGTGGATAACTTGAAAGAGATATGGAGACTAGTGAGAGTTATGTTGCAAAAAATTAATTTATAGGTTTTTCATATCTTTTTGGATGTTCCTTGGTACTACATCACATTGGTTACACCTTCTTTGTGAGGGTTGGATGCCTTGAAAGTTTTAGATTTGACATTACCCATGCAACAGGAGTTCCAAGATAGTGAAACTACAATTGTGGAGTGGTTTGGATATGTTGATGGAATGAGGTTTACCTATTATGTGAGTATACCTTGGTTTTTGAGGTACGATTTATTAGATGTGTTAAAAACTAGTCATGGTTTCTATTCTAGATATGGTGATTATTTCTTAATATCTACTAAGGCATATTTATTACCACTAGATATAGTGTTTATGTTTGTATATTAGTTTGATGCAAGATTTATTCTTCTATGTGATATTTAGTGTGACATCTCTTTGGATTGGAACTTATCTTTTGTGAATTATCATGATAGAGGATGAGCAGACTCATGTTTGAGATGGTAGTCACCTTGTTCATTATTGTAGGTATATTGATGAAGCATGTGGAATTCTTGGATGTATTGATGATACATGTTAGATATAGGGATTTTTATCTTGGTGTTTGAATTTACTTTTACCCCTTATTAAATGTATACAAGTGAGAGAATGTTGGGAATAGGTTTTTTAATCACCTTCCATTATCTTATAATATAAAAATTAATATTATTTTTGGTGCACCTAGGTGATCTAGGGATGTGTACATCACAAGGATTAGACATTCTTGGGGAAAATTTATATGTTGTATGTAACATTGGGATAAATACTTAGCATGGATTTTCACTTTGGGGAAATATTTAATATTGGAAAAACTTTGTATCAAAAAGGAATTAAGGGAGAAATAAGTTTTTAAAATCATGGTATTAGTCACATGGTTTATATAATATCAATTGGTGGTTTTGTGCAAGATTATTTATAAAATAAAGTACATGAGTAGTTTTTGAGGTTGGATAGATTGAGTATCTCTTATAGGTTGCATATGTTAGGATTAGAGGAAGCATGGATTGGGATGTGTTACATGATTCTTATTTTCTTGTTCACATGGGTTGCATGAAGAGAGCTTGATGTTTCAGAGGTATTCATGGAGAATCTACAATTATATTATAATATTTATGTTGAATGCACAAGACAACTGAGTGGGGGGTGAATCATTTGTACCTAAAATCTTCAAAACCCTCATACGTGCATTCAGATCCACATTAACTTAATTAACCTTTAATGTTTTATGATGATTTAGCATGAAAGGAAAATAACAAAAATGAAATAAATCAACACTATGCACAAGAGAACACTAGATTTATGTGGAAAACCCAAGAAGGGAAAACCCACAGTGAGGATTAGCTCACAATATAAAGTAATATCAACACTGAATACAAAGGGATCACTATCGGAGGGCTCACTGCCCAAAGAAAGAAAGGCTCACTTCCAAAATAGGAAAGAAGAGAAGAATGTTACATAGAGAAATCCATCTCAATGCAACAAAGAATTCCATGACAATATTACCAACACTTTCATAGCATTACTGAAGAATTGTAGACACCTTCTGCTCATTGCATCCAACAATCTAACACATGAAAGCTCATACTGCACTTCCCAAATTCACACTCTAACACTCTGCAATTCACATCATTTGCATCTTACTTGACTATCTTTGCATCCCTCAACAACTCAACTATTTATATCATCTTAAACCTTGAAAACATTCTCCAAAGTTGGTTATGCACCTCAACCATGCAAATTCAAATTAGGTTGGCACTAAAACACTTCCTTAGCAGATAAAAGTGAAAGTGGACCACACCAAACCTTATCTGGGACCCAAATCTATAACACCACACTACAACATGCTTCTACAACCAATAAACATCCACTACAATTAGTGTACACACCAAGATCAGTCATTACCCGTGTAAACACCATTAAAATTTTAAGTACACACTTCCTTTGATTCAACAACAACTCACAGGAAATAGATGTCACCTGAACACAATTTGGAATATTCCACAAATACCTCAAAAATGAAAAAAATCCTTCACAACATCTTTCACCTGAAGAATGTACACACCCAATACACTCAAACAACTCTGCCATATTCTATAATTTAGAAAACTAACATCTGAAGCACCAAACCTCAAAAAAAATTGATTGAAGAAAGATACCAACACTATAGACACACATTCAAATTTGCAAGACCTGAAACCAAACTGTGGCTCAAAATGCGGAGCAAAAACATTTCTCCCAGATATCTCTAAAATACACTATTCACACACTGGTGAACACAACTTTTTATGTACAACAATCCAACACACCAAATTTTGGGTACAAAACCTATGAACACCTCTGATCAACATATCTAAAATGCATAGGCAGATTCTCAACCTAGAAGAAATGCAAAGTAACACCAAAAAACTACTCTTCAACTCAGAACACACTGCAACTCACTATTTCCTCTTTTTATCAAATTTTCTCAAAAGCACTTGGAAACCAAGCACCAAGACAATATAATACAACTAATCAAAGCATTATTAGTGCAATAACATAGAAAATACCAATCAACTACATATACTCTTTCAACCATATTCTTCTCATACAGTTGACACCAATGACAACACAAGCTTGTTGACATCAATGACAACACCAACTGCTCATACTTGCAACAATATCCCCCTTTGTCATTGATGGAAACACATGATGTGAAAAACCATCAACAACAAACAACTCTGCTCCATACCTATTTCCTTTTCTCTTTTCTCATTACTCACACCCCCTTGCTATATTGTTCTCTCCCCCTTTCTTAACTGATAACTGAACATTTTTCACATGATCTCTCTCCCCCTTAACTACCTTCTTTTTCACATGATGCTCTCCCCCTTTAACATAAATGGAAATGAACAAAAAAAAAATATTACTTATGTTTCTCCTTTAACATCAATCAACCTTTTAACAACTGCTCTACAACTTCTATTTCTTTACTGCTCAATATACTCCCCCTTAGGAGCATACACCATACTACACCAATCAACAACCAATGCATATGACAACACATACTCCCCCTAACTGCAACAACCAAAAATGTTACTACCTACTCCCCTTAGAGGTAGCCACCAACATCAACCCAGACCAAAGAATGAATCTTGAAATCCACTAGACTGATGCATCTCCTTATGCATCTAGTTTAAAGGAGAGGAAATAACCCCCAACTTCTCCCAGAGATACTCAAATGTATCCTTAGGAAGAGCCATAGTGAATATATTAGCAACTTGATCATCCTTTGTAGGCACATATTCAAGCTTAACTTCATTCTCTACAATCTTCTCTCTTAGAAAGTGATACCAAATTGAGATATTTTTTATCCTTGAATGCATTATCGGATTCTTTGAAATATTGATAGAACTTGTATTATCATAGAAGATAGAAATTGGTTCATTATATACCGCCCCAATATCCTTCAATGTTTTCCTCATCCACAACACTTGTGTGTAGCAAGATGCTACTGCAATGTATTCTACTTTTGCAGTAGATAAAGAAATTAAATCTTGTTTCTTGCTTAGCCATGGCATCAATCTACATCCAAGAAAGAATGCACCACCACTTATACTATTTTTGTCATCCACACAACCAACCCAATTTGCATCTATGTAAGCACTTAGAGTAAAATTAGTACCCTTTGGATACCACAAGCCATGATCCAGAGTGCCCTTCAAGGATCTAAATATCCTCATCACTACTACAACATGTGACTCTTCAAAATCTTCTTGAAATCTAGCGACAAGATAAACTGCATGCATGATATTCGGTCTAGTAGCAGTAAAATATAGCAGTCTACCAATCATTGATCTCTACTTTCTTTGATCAATCTTAGGAGATTCATCATTCTTGCTCAGCTTGCAACCAATAATCATAGGAGACATACCAATTTAGAATCTTCCATTCCAAACTTCTTTAATATTTCCTTGACATACTTTGATTGTGAAATGAAAATACCTTTGTCCGTCTAATTTATTTGTAATCCAAGGAAGAAATTCATCTCCCCAAATTTCAAAGTCTTTTTGCATTTCTTCTACAAAATTCTTGCACATAACTTCATTGCCTCCAAAGATTATGTCATCAACATATACAACCACAATCAAAATTTGATCTTTTTCAACTTTAAAGTAAATATTGCAATCTACATACCTTTATTGAATCCTTGTTGTACCAAATATTTATCCAACCTTGTATACCAAGCTCTAGGAACTTACTTCAATCCATATAATGCCTTTTTCAATATGTAGACCATATCCAATTTGTTTGATAACTAAAATCCTTCTGGTTGTTCAATGTATACCTCTTCTTCCAATTCTCCATTCAAAAAAGTAGACTTCACATCCATTTGATAAACTTTGAAATCCTTATGTGTCACAAAAGCTAAAAACATCCTGATAGCTTTCATTCTTTCCACTGGAGCAAATGTCTCCTAAAAATCTATTCCTTCAACTTGTGAGTAGCCTTTACACACAAGCCTTGCCTTGTTCCTTACCACTTCTCCATTCTCATTTAGTTTTTTTTTAATACCCACTTAGCTCCAATCACATTTTTGTTTGCTAGTCTTGGGACAAGTTATCAAGTACGATTCTTCTCAATCTACAATAGTTCTTTCATAGCTTTCATCCAATGTTCATCCTTGCATGCCTCAATCACTATTTTAGGTTCAACTTCAAAAAGTAAACATAGATTTACCTATTCTTCAACAACTTTCCTTCTTGTCAGTACGCCTTTGTTCTTATCTCCAATGATCTGATCTTCAGAATGATTCTTTTGTACATACTTAGGAGTTTTAGGAGTCTTTTTTGGAGCTTCTTCCTCTTCAATCTGCAACTCTCTTTCTTTTTCTTCTTCTTTGCAAGAGGAATCATTTGATTCATATCCATCTATCATCATTGAAATCTTCTATAAATCTTCATCAACTTTAACACTTTCACTTTCAACAATCTTTCTCAATCTCTTGTTGTAGCATTGATAGGCTTTGCTTCTAGTAGAGTATCCAAGGAAGATACCTTCATCAGACCTTGCATTAAAATTTTCTAAGTTATCTTCATCTCTTCTAATATAACATTTGCTTCCAAACACTTTTAAGTACTTAACAGTAGGAATCCTTCCATACCATAGCTCATAGGGAGTTTTTGTGTTGTTTTCTCTTGCTTGAGCTCTGTTAAGTATATAAACAACAGTATGAATTGCTTCTCTCTAGTAGACTTCTAGTAGATTTTCCTCTCTCATCATAGTTTTTGCAACTTCTTGAATAGTCCTATTCTTTCTTTCAACCACTCCATTTTGTTGAGGAGTCCTAGGGGAAAACAAGTGCCTCTTTATGCCATGAATCTCACAAAAAGATATTAAACTAATTGGAGGTGAACTCTCCACCTTTGTCAGATCACAAACATTTGATTTTCATATCTATTTCATTCTCAACCATAACTTTGAATGTTTTAAACTTATTTAGAGCTTCTAATTTTTCTTTGATAAAAGTAACCCATGTCATTCTAGAATAATCATCAATTAATAGCATGAAATAGATGTCACCTTGAAGAGTTCTTACGCTTGTAGGGTCACAAAGATCTGTGTGAACCAATTCCAATAGTATGGTAGTAGATCGTTCTTTGACTTTGAAGCTTCTTCTTGCTTGCTTTCCAATTTGACACTCTTTACAGACAACATTGATAGGATTTGTAATCTTTGGCAGATCTCTTACAGTTTGAACTAAACTGATTCTTACTAAGTTTTCAAAATTGATGTGACACATTCTTTTGTGCCATAACTAACTTTCATTAATCTGAGTCATAAAGCAATAACCATCAACACCCTTAAGCTGATAAACATTTCCATTGATCCTTCTTCCAACAACAACCACAATTTCAAATCCTTTTATGATCTCACATCCACCATCCTGAAACATAAGATTGTATTTGCTACACATTTTTCCAACACTAAAGAGGTTATGCCTCAAATCCTTAACATAGTAAACATTATCATTATTATTCTTTCCATCAAAACTAATAGAACATTTCCCACATATCTTAGCAGATGTATCATCACCAAATCTAACACATCCTCCATCATACTTTTCAAGTTACAATATTACTCTTTTCATTGGTCATATGATTAGAGCATCCACTTTCAATGATCTAGTAGTTCTTCTCCTGTCTAGCATGAAAAGAAGATACCAAAGTACTGCATCACTTGAAGTTGCACCCTCGTTGAACTCCGATGTCCAACGCCTCAAGTGTAAGACCTCCAAAGATGCGGGTTTCTTGTAAGCAGAGGTCAACCTTCGAGAAGGCCAGCTTCCTTTGGTACTACCTAAACTAATGATCTTTTAAGGGAAAGGGATAAGGAGTACATAAATAAAAACTGAAACTAAGGTGATGCACCGAAATGACAGGAACAATGAGATACTCGAGCTACACTTGAATACTGGTGATAGCCATGGGACTGCACAACAAGATCTTGTAGATCACACATTCAAACAGGTTTGACATGCTCATGCCTTCAAGAAGGAAAGGGAGATTTTCACAAACTAGAAGCTCATGTGCATGATTAAGTAAACACAGTTTGTAACCTACATGATACTACTTCTGCAAAGAAAGGCACAACATGAAACAAAAGCTATAAGGAAAGAGAAAATTTCACTAAGTAGCTCAATGAATCAAAAAAGAATGCACAATACTTCACAAGAATTAGAAGGCAAAAAGATGGGCCATCAATGGTAGTCGAGGTAGATTTCATATATTATGTTCCAAGTTGAGTTACATAAACGTGCTAGTCTAAGAGAGGGCTGCAAAAGGGTCACAGACTTTAGAGGAGCATACATCCGAACCCTTTACAAAAAGGAAAAATTTGCCTTATATACAAAAAAGATCGCGGCCCCTTAGGGCTTACAAAAAAAATCGGGCTAAAAAAAAACTATCCTAAGATCTTTTGATTGAATTAAATGTTGCACCAAGGTGTCCTATTGGTGAAGAGTCATTCCCGAGAAGCTTCAGATACTGCCTAATGCTTCACTTCTTGGCATCGCGGTCCACCTTGAACCTCCCTCACGAAAGTGCTTTGAATGCCTCTAGTCTTACAACAGACATTACACATTGTCCTTCAATTCCCGCTGGATCTTCTTCTTCCGTCAAATCGCCACACAGTTGTTCCTATTACAAGCTCGAGTCACCGTGAGTCAGCATGCCTGGAGACACTTATTTGTGTCTCCCCTCGATGTATTATGCTTCTCTGCAGCCATCAGCAAACTCACTATCATTGGCAAGAGTCATAGCGAGCTCTAAGAGTCTTGCCGATCACCTTTCTCTCGCTCCGAGCTCACTTCACTTTGCTGAGATTGCCTCTCTGTATATTGGCCAGACGTCTTAGCGAGACTCCCTGAGTTCATTTCGTATTGGTGAGACCCCTTTGGGTCGGCAGGACATTACGGCGAGGCCTTCAACCTCTTAGCGAGCTCCAATTTTACTTCGACCAGAACCTACTCGGTTGGTGAGACATCTTACCGACCTCCTTTTCATTCTCCGAGCTCACTTCAACCCATCATCGGGCTCTTCACTCCTCGGCGAGACATTCGCGGGCACAAGAAGACCTCTTACCGAAGCCATTATCCTACCGCTACCCGTGACTGGCGGTAGACATCCTCTGGCCGCAGGAGACTGCTGGTTTCCGCTCTGTGAGGACATAGCTTCATTGGCGAGGTTGTGTCAAGGCACCTTGCTTTGGCTTAACCGGCTCTACTGAAAGAGAAATATTCATCGTAAGAAGAGGTTACATAGCATTTCATTTTGTCATGCCGATATCACTTCTCACCAGACTTTCTCCCTTTGTTTTATCTTTCTAAGTGGGTTCCTTTCCTCACGAGGGAGACACCCTCTACTCTCGGGCCGGTGACCTCTTTAGAACCCCTCGCTACGAGCTCTTTCGCTTCGTGGGGACTCTTGTGTAATCGCCGAGATATCCCAAATGTAGATCCCTAGTCATACCGAGGGCCCTTTCCTTTGTGTTGGAGAGATTCTTTGTCGGGCCGCACTGGCCCGGAACTTGCTTCCTTTGATTTACTTGGGAGACTCCAGGACTTCGTGGGCGACTTCCTAGCTAAGTCGCTTTTGCTTTTTCCCAGGACTTCCCTGGATTACGAGACATCCTCGCATCGAGACCTCTTCAAACCCACACACATGCACCGCAAAGATTCTTGCTGTTTTGCCTGGGCTGGTGACCCGATGCATTCGTCGAGACCTTGGATGAAGAAAAGAACCTCCGTCGAAGTGAAAACCTTTTGTCGCCGAGACCCGATCCGATGTCTTGCCGATAGGGACCTGCAGGTGAATCCCACTTGCCATGACATTCCTGGGGTCTTGGCGACTCTACCCTTAGAAGATTTTCATGCCGAACCTGAACAAGGCAGGCTTCCAAACTGAGGTCCCTGCGACCTGGCATCAGATTCATGATTTTTTCCCTTGTGCGAATTTTCCATTTGGCCTTCTCGAACCTCTGTCACATGATATTCTACCTGATTGATCCTGAGGGTGAAAATTAGGTAACAGTACCTTCAGTCTTATCCTTTGTCTCTAGATGGATTTCCTTCACACATCTCTCAGAGTTAGCAGAAATAGATTCCACTTTTAAATCCATGAACAAGAATTCATCATCATCATCTCCATAATCAAATTCATCATTTAAATAATTGCATCTTCTCTAACATAATAGCTTTACTTAATAATCTTACCTTTGTTCTCCTTGTTTTTTTATTCAAAGCTCTATTTGGACATCTTGAAGAATACGCTTGACCTATCTTTCCACAACTAAAACATTTTAAAGGAAACTTACCATTGTACTTACCAGTACCCTTTTTCATTCTCCTTAAAAATTTAGCTTTTATATCATCAAGATCCTCCTAATTTTATTCCTTGATCTCCTCTGATTTTCCAGCCTTAAAGTAGTCTCAACTTTTGCACCACTATTTGTTCCAAATTCTCTCATTTCAAAAGAAGTTAAAGAACCATACAATTGATCTTTGGTATATTGATTCAAAATTTCAAATTCCTCAATAGCAAACACTTTATGAGTATAAGATTTATGAAGAGTTTTGAGAATTTTCTTTACCACTTTTAGTTCTTTGAGTTCACCACCAAGACCTCTGATGGAGCTGACCACTTCATCTACCCTTTGCATATAGCTTGTAGCATTTTCTTCTTCAGAAATTCGCAAGTTCTCAAACATGATTTTTAGATTCTACATCTTATCTTCTTTGACCTTGTCATCTCCTTCATAAATGCTTTCTAACTTTTCCCAAATTTGTTTAGCAGTTTTCAGACTCAACTTTCACTGATTCAAAATTTGTAAGACTATTTAAGAGAGCATACCTTTCTTTGCCATTTCTTTCATAGGATTTGATCTCATCAACAGTACTTGGACCATTTATAGGTTCATTGTATCCAATCTTAACAAACTTCTAGACATCAAATCCAAGATAAACCAGAAAACCTTCCATCCTTGTCTTCCAAAATGCATAATCCATTCCATCAAATATAGGGATCTCTTTCTTGTGCGTCATCCCAGATCTATCTCAAGCGGTTAAGCTTTCTTCCAAGGAACCTTGCTCTGATACCAATTGTTGAATGCATAAGACAACTAAGAGGGGGGGGTTAGTCAGTTGTACCTTAAACCTTCAAAACCCTCATACACATTCAGATCCACATTAACTTAATTAACCCTTAATTTTTTATGATGATTTAGCATGAAAGGAAAATAACAAAAACTGAAACAAATCAACACTATGCACAAGAGAACACCAAATTTACGTGGAAAACCCAAGATGGGAAAAACCACAATGAGGATTAGCTCACAATATAAAGTAACATCAACACCAAATATAAAGGGCTCACCGTTGGAGGGCTCATTGCCCAAAGAAAGAAAGGATCACTACCAAAATAGGAAAGAAAAGAAGAATGTTACACGGATAAATTCATCTCAATGCAACAGAGAATTTTGGACACCACAATATTACCAACACCTTCACAACATTATTGAAGAATTGTAGACACCTTCTACTCACTACATCCAACAATCTAACACATAAAAGCTCATACTGCACTTCCCAAATTCACACTCTAACACTCTGCAATTCGCATCATTTGTATCTTACTTGACTATCTTCACATCCCTCAACAACTCAACTCATATTTATATCATCTTCAACCTTGAAAATATTCTCCAAGATCGGCTATGCACCTCAACCGTACAAATTAAAATTAGGTTGACACCAAAACACTTCCTTGGTAGATAGAAGTGAAAGAGGACCACACTGCACCTTATCTAGGACCCAAATCTATAACACCATGCTACAACATGCTTCTACAACCAATAAACATACACCGCAATTAGTGTAAACACCAATGTCGTTTGTTACCCATGTAAACACCATTAAAATTTTAAGTACACGCTTCCTTTGATTCAACAACTCACAGAAAATAGATGTCACCTGAACACAATGTGGAATATTCTTCAAATACCTCAAAAACCAACAAACTCCTTCGCAAAATCTTTCACCTAAAGAATGTATGTGCACCCAGTACACTCAAACAACTCTGCCACATTCTATAATTTAGAAAACTGACTTTTGAAGCACCAAACCTTGAACAAATTTGATTGAAGAAAGATACCAACACTATCAGCACACCTTTAGATCCACAAGACCTAAAACCAAACTGTAGAGAAATGCATAGCAAAAACATTTCTCCCAGACACCTTTGCAATACACTGTTCACACACTGGTGAACACAACTTCTTTTGTACAACAATCCAACACACCAAATTTTGGATACATTACTTCTGAACACCTCTGATCAATATATCTAAAACACATAGGAATATTTTCAACCTAGAAGAAATGTGGAGCAATACCAAAACACTACTCTTCAAATCAGAACACACTGCAACTCACTGTTTCCTCTTTTTATCAAATTTTCGCAAAAGCACTTGGAAACCAAGCACTAGGAAAACATAATTCTACTAATCAAAGCACTATTTGTGCAACAAAATAGACAATACCAATCAACTAAATATACTCTCACAACCATATTCTTCTCATGCAGATGACACCAATGACAACACCAACTACTCATACTTGCAACAATTTATTCATGATATAATACATTAATTTTGTATGCTTTTGGAGGTTGGTCTTTTCCCTCATAAAGGTTTTCCTAGGGTAAATCTTGTGCCATATTGATGGTATGTTTGTCTATTCTTTTGCATTGTGGATTCTAAATACTTATTTACATATTTTTATCTCACGAGGTTATGTGGAAATAGTTCTATATGACTGAAAATTTCTCTTCACATTTGAGTAGACCATGAAAAATGGTGGTCATATGATTTCATTCATCAACCAGATGAATTCTTTTAGCACATTAGTTACAATGAGAATTATAAAATTCTATTCATATAATTTACCCTTTATTTTAAATGTTTTCTTCCAAATTTATTCAAGATGAAATAGTACTTTATGATATCTTGATTTGATATCAACCTTTATTATGTATCGTAAAGGGTTGTCAATGTGTTGTAGTGGATTCCTATTTTTTACCATGATATTATTTAGTAGATGTTAGTCAATGTAGAGGTGATATGTTCCATATTTATTTAGAATAATGATTATTATTCTATTGCATGGAGAATACTTGGGTTTGATCTTTCCTTGATTAATCAACTCTTGGAGTTGGTGCCACATTTCATCACTTCCAAATAGATGTACAATAGAAAGGATTATTTGAAAGAGAAGATATAAGAACCAAATTGGTTTTGTGTTGCACTATATAGTGCATAGAAATAAATAGAAATAATCTTTATTATTTTAGATACATCTTAATGTTTCATATATTTCGAATGTGCACTTGGTTTCATATATAGGTTCCTTTAGAAAAACTATAAGAAGCATAAATTTTTGCATCTATAAAATAATCTTGTGGTATTGTTTGGTAAATATCAAAGATAAATTGGGATTTTCTAAATAATTTTTTATCATGAAAAAGTGGTTTCCATTTTTCAATGTTAATTGTTGCATTTTTTCTTGGTAGAACCATCCTTGATTTACAACTATGACCTCTAAAGGAGTATGTTGTAAAATTCTAGTGGTGTGATTCCATAGGTGACTTTGTCCTACATGTTTATAACTACATAATTGAAATTACATTGGTGTCTTACCTTATTACAACCATCCTAGAGAGTAAGGTCTTAGATGCATGT
>VDFB02067078.1:0-25424 GCA_007258455.2 Sequoia sempervirens
CTAAAATTGTGCCCTTTCATTTCTGTAAGGACAATCCAGTAGCATCTAAATGCAGAGGAGTTTATGTCATGAGAGTTGCAGGGAGATCGCCATAATCTTCGTCTGTTAAGCTCAAATTATAAATTGGATTTCACGTCTCCTTTGGATAACCGCCATCTTTGAGGTTGTCTTCTTGCTTTTGTTTTTAAGTTCGATCATTTGGAATTTATTTGTGGCGTATGCGGTATCAGAGCAGTACAAAAGTTCTAGGCTATCGATTGAAACACAGATTTCAATGCCACCATGATGCGTCATGCTGGCACTTCAACGTTTTGTGCGTTAGCAATCCTTTTGATAAGGTATAGTTAGATTCAAATTTTGTCTTTCCATTATTCTCCCAAGCTGTGACTTTTTTAAATCTTCAAAATATCTTCTTCAATCTTTTTAGTGATAGGTACCCGCGATGCGAGAAGTTACAAACTTCTGTAGGATTTTTTTCATTCTTTCTAGAGGTCCTCTTGATACAGAAAGGATGCATTTACAGTGTAGATTGGATTGGCAATGTGAACAACATCATAGATGAATTAAGAAGGGTAACTTTATTTTTTATCAGGTGGAAATTGAAATGACATGACATATAATTTTCTTTATTTTAGAGCGTACATAAAACCTATCAAAAAGTATGTTTCAATTTCATTGGTTAATTTTAATAAATTCCGTATTATTGTTAGGAGAAATTTTATGTTCTTTTATTTTAGTAGAGGTGAAAAGAGTTCTACTAATATTTTTTTCCATTCATTTTGGACTAGTTTTTAAACCTGATATGAATGTGAATCCCATTCTTAGCGAATACAGATTTCTTTCTTTGTATTCTTTGGGTTATGATTGCAAGTGCGGCCCTATATATATGCTTACAAGTGCAACCTTGACCTCCAGTTTTTTAAATAAAAAGTTAATTATAAGCCTAAGTTGACCTAACTCCAATCAGTCATATAATTACTAAGTACAAAATATTAAAAAATTGAATGCTAAGGTATTGTACAAAAATTAAATCCCTAAATCATTTAGATTCATCCTTATCTTATCCAATCATTCATATTGTCATCATTGAGAGCATTATATCGACATCTCAAGAGAGATTTAGGTATTTGCATTCTACTTGGCATGCATATGAACTTGTTACAATATGTTGAATTGATCAAGATACTTGACTAAGGTGGAAGGTGAGAAGTTAGTTGACTTCCCTTCCCTAGCATGGCAAGTTCTAACGTGCTTTTATGCACCACCATTTTTCAAATACATAATGGTGAATAAGAAGTTAAGACCCAAAATATACGATTCAAGGTTGCATAGAAAGTTCAAGTTGTAGAAAGAGGTTCAGGGCCACAAATTTCTAGACTAGAGTAGAATGTGTGAGTTCAAACCAAAATAGAGAACATGGCATTTTCCAATCTATCATAGTAACATAATTGTAACTAGCAATTGCACCTTGGTGTGCAATGGGTACGCCGAAGAGGTGTGGAAGGTAAATTAGGGAAAAATGTGGTTTATTTTTTTTCATAAATTTGTGTAGTACATGAGATCAATTGATAGGTCATTTTTAAAATGATATTGTTTATATATTATTATTATTATTATATTAACATACATATAGTTATATTTTTCCTAATCTATCCAAAGATCAATTAAACTATGAATTTTTAATAAATTAATTTAATTTAATCCATATAGAAATATATTATTTACTAATTATAATAATTGCATACTTATATTCTATATTTTGTATTCTAGAATATAATATAATAATAATAATAATATAACATATATATACTATTATATATAATTAAAAATATAATTATATTGTATATAATTTAATCTGTATTATGTAAAATATATAATATATTAATTATACTTTTTATTAAATAAGAGTATAATAATTATTAATTAGTAATTATACAAATGTTATATATATTTAATAGTTTTGGTAGAGAATATAATATATAATAATAATAAATAATACAATTATATATCTATAATTATTTTTTTATTAGATAAAATTTACATTATATATTACTTATAATTAAGGATAAAGGATGCCATAATGTTAAAACCTAAATGTGCTCATTATTAGGATCTTGGCAGTAATTTTCATTTTTTATAATTAATATCTACACAATTTCAATTGACAATCATAAAAATTATTTTTAAATCTCTTTTACAAGATTGTTAAATATAAGAATTATTTAAAGAAGACTATAAATTTATAATAAGATAATATTAACATTTAAAAAAATAAAATTATGTATAAATACAAATACAATTCAAATAATAATTATTAAAAATTTAAATCATTTTCTTAAAATATTAAACATATATTTTTTAAATATAAATGTTTAATTACAATAATACCCCCAAGTTCGAATCCCAGGCCAACCCAGTTCACACAAGAGGCGGATTCGAGGCGAGGATTAAGAGAAAAATGAAATTTGTGGGCATAAGGCAGAGGCCTTCTGGAAGATGGGTTGCTGAGATCAAAGACACGACGCAGAAGATCAGAATGTGGCTGGGCACTTTCGAGACTACAGAGGTAGCCGCAAGGGCATATGATGAATCCGCTTGCCTGCTCAGGGGCTCTAATACCAGGACCAATTTTGCTGCCAATATTAAATTGAAACGACTTCTAAATAATTTAGAAAACTCTAAATTTAATATCGCTCTATGTATTAATTTTTTCAAATATAACTACGAATGTTCTGATCAACAGTGAATCCCATCTTTACGTGTCTCCGCCATGTGGCACCACCATTATCTCATGTGGTTTTGAACTTTGTCTTGTGTCACGAGGGAGCATCCTGGGGTGCCATGCAATCTTGCATCACCAAAAATATTGCTCTTTTGGTTTTTTTTATTTTCAATAAGGGCTTAGGCATTTGGAGAATAATATTTTAATTTGCAACAATGTAGATTCCCTTGGTGTGAAATTGTAAATGTAAATCGCATGGGAAATAAGTCTTGGTAAAACAATGAAAGCATCTTGGAGGGGAATATGCCTTTTTGGTGTCCACTTTGGAGAAGGTAAAAAATTCTTATATGCATGTATATGTGTCATAAAATGTCATAATATGGGCTGCAAAGGAATCTTACATGTTGCTTGCATGTATTTGCATGTTGGCCACAAGCTTTGCATGTTGCATGTCCAAAGTCGTATCTATGAGACCCAGTCTTAGTAAAATGGGCATAACTTTTTCATATGGTAACGAAATTAAGAATTTCAAAATAATTCGGAAAGCTGGAAAGAAGGTGCACCAAACCCAGAAATTGTTTGAGGAGTTTCTAAACAATGACAGATCGTTGATAGGAAGAATGTGACGGGTTTTCTTGGTGGTTTTGTGGAGGTTGTTTTGAGAAACCAATGGCGGTTTCTTCTCTCACAACTTCTATATATTGATGCTGCTCATTTGGAGAAGGGGGCTTTTGAGAAGAAGAGTTTTTGCATACTTAGATGCTGTTGGAATGAAGCTAGAAATGTTGAGTTGCAGATTTTTGTATGTGTAAAGCCCATGATGTATGGGAGCATATGAGCTCCATGATTATGTAATTCATTTTCAGATTTGAAATCAAGATATGTTGCATATTTCTTTTCCATATTTGTTGTTAATGTTTATTTGCAGCCTTCTTGCATAGTGGTGAATGTGTGCATGGTTTTAGATTTGAAAGTGGAGAGTTTTCCCTCTTGCATCAAATGGTATCAAAGCCAGAAGATCTTGAGAGTGCCGAGTATGCACCAGAACCTGTGGGTGAAGAGTGTTGAAAAGTGAAGCTTTGAAGTTGTGAAAGAAATAGAGAGTTATGAGAATATTTGTCTATTGCAGATATGAAAAAGGATTTGTGACTATTATCCTCCAGTAGAGGTTAAGGCTGGGTAGAAGGTGCACGAGAGAGAGGTGTGTCTTCCAGAAACCATCTATTGGGTAGAGGATAATCAAGAGTGAGTTTGTTGCAGGGAGAACCTATGATTGTAGAAGGTTGAAACCCTGAAGTGAGAGAAATTGTTGCAAGGAGGACTTGTAACTGCAAAGGGACTTGTGAGTCTCTGAAGATGTCTTTAAAGAAGAGGAAAGGATGGGTCATGAGAAGGCCTGTGAGGATTTTAACTATGGAAGAGTGGAAAGAGAGGAGGTTTACAAAATGGACTTTTGAAGAATTAAAGAAGATTGAGGCTCGAGTAGAAACTTTGGAAAGACATTACTTTCCTGATAAATTTGCGATCCCAGAAAAGAACAAAAATGCAGTAGTAGAAGTGGCAACAGATAAGAAGGTTGAAGAAGAATATGTGGGCATGAAGGAGTCCCTTTATTTTTCTAACAAAAACAAATCTACAAGTCAACTTGTGTATGCAGGTGAAGAGAAGAAAGGGGAAAAACAAATATTTGACAAAGGGGACAGCGAAAAGAAGAAAGAGAAAATGAAGAGTTGCAGCCCTATGATGGAAGGCGCATGGGGAGAAAGTCATGTGGGAACAGCCCACACAAATGCAGTTGAAGGAAAGCAAGAAAATAAGAAAGGAAGAAGGAAGGAATGGAGAAAGAAAGAGATAGCAACATATGTGCATCTTATTGAGGGCAGAAAGGAAAAGGAAAATGAAGTTGCAAGCACTGGAAAAGAGGTTGTAGCAGCAAAAACAGAGGTATTATCTCATTTTTGTGAGTTTTGCAAAGAAAATACTGATTTGCATGTAGAAAAGATAAAGGAATATGTTGCAAAATGTGATTGTGAAGTTGGGGCAGCGATTGGTCCTCAGAAAGATATAGATATAATGAATAAAATGACACCATTGAGTGCAAGGGAGGAGGTGGAAGAAGAGAACAACAAGATTGTAGTAGAAATTCAAGAAGAAAAACTTGGGGCAGCACTAGAGAAACAAGAAAACACACAGGTAAAAGGTTATTTCTGTGATATTTGTGAAAATGAGTTTGATGTTATGTTACTTTCACAAGAATTTAATGAAATTATGGATATAGAAATGAATGTAAGGGATAGTATTGTCATAAAAGAAGGTGAAGTTGGAGAGATAGAGAATAGTCAAGTTGCAAAGAAGTTTGTTCTTCATGAGGATGTGGAGATGATTCAGAATTTGGAGCAGCAATGTGAAGAATGCATAAAAAATGTCTTCAGTGAAAGAGGTGAAAGAGCAGTAGAAAATAAAGAAGAAGATGAATTATTAATGCAGATTGCAGCAGTAGAGAAGGAGTGGCTTGTGTTAACAACAGGTGAAACAAGAGTTGCAACAAACATTGAGGTAAAGTTTGAATTTTCAGAATTATTTACTGATAAAGAAGAGGTTGATTTAGATAAAAATGACATGGTTTACAATAATGGATATGAGATTGATACAGTAGTAGTAAAAGAGGAGAAGATTAAGATATTTGATGATATTTCAAAATTTGTTGAAGTTCTTGTTCATGCTGATTTATATTTTGATGAATTGGTGAAAGAAGGTGAGATGGGAAAGATGGTTAGGGGCAGCAATAATAGGTTACAAATTGAAAAACAAGAAGGAATGATAAATTTTGTTGACATAGAAGAAGAGGAAGATGAAGGAAGACAAGGTATGAAAGAAGTACAAATAGAATTCTTTGATTTCTACAAATTTTTCAATGGCAATTTGTATGCAGATATTGATAGTGAAGAAGTAGGGTGGAAAGAACAACATTGGAATTTTGAAATGAATTTTATGAGGGGGAGAAAGAGAGGAAGGATGAAAGGAGGAGGAGATAGGAAGTTTCAAGGTAGGGTGAAGAAAAAGAAATAGGTGGTAGATAAGGAGGAAAGATGGCTGAAGAACAAGCACTGAATTTTTAAATGTTCATGAGCTCCAACTCATGAAACATTTCTTCTCACCTCGGATGTTTGATGCAGGAGCATCCTGGGGTGCCATGCAATCTTGCATCACCAAAAATATTGCTCTTTTAGTTTTTGTTTATTTTCAATAAGGGCTTAGGAATTTGGAGAATAATATTTTAATTTGCAACAATGTAGATTCCCTTGGTGTGAAATTGTAAATGTAAATCGCATGGGAAATAAGTCTTGGTAAAACAGTGAAAGCATCTTGGAGGGGAATATGCCTTTTTGGTGTCCACTTTTGGAGAAGGTCAAAAATCCTTATATGCATGTATATGTGTCATAAAATTTTATAATATGGGCTGCAAAGGAATCTTACATGTTGCTTGCATGTATTTGCATGTTGGCCACAAGCTTTGCATGTTGTTGCATGTCCGAAGTCGTATCTATGAGACCCAGTCTTAGTAAAATGGGCATAACTTTTTCATACGTAACGAAATTAAGAATTTCAAAATGATTCGGAAAGCTGGAAAGAAGGTGCACCAAACCCAGAAATTGTTTGAGGAGTTTCTGACAAATGACATATCGTTGATAGGAAGAATGTGACGGGTTTTCTTGGTGGTTTTGTGGAGGTTGTTTTGAGAAACCAATGGCGGTTTCTTCTCTCACAACTTCTATATATTGATGCTTCATTTGGAGAAGGGGGCTTTTGAGAAGAAGAGTTTTGCATACTTAGATGTGTTGGAATGAAGCTAGAAATGTTGAGTTGCAGATTTTTGTATGTGTAAAGCCCATGATGTATGGGAGCATATGAGCTCCATGATTATGTAATTCATTTTCAGATTTGAAATCAAGATATGTTGCATATTTCTTTTCCATATTTGTTGTTAATGTTTATTTGCAGCCTTCTTGCATAGTGGTGAATGTGTGCATGGTTTTAGATTTGAAAGTGGAGAGTTTTCCCTCTTGCATCATGTGTGGGATATTTTTTGCACTGGCAGGGATTGAGGTGACAGTCTCGCAGCTGCTACTAACAAACCATCGCTATTTTCGCAGAGGCTCTCTCCACTCCTCAGGTTACACGTGCCTGGTGGCTGCCGTCAGAGGGCAGACGGAGGCTGCAAACTCCTCTCGCGGGCATTTTGACGGAGAACCGTATTAAATGCAAGCCTTAATTCGTCTGCAGGCTACTTTAAACAATCGACGGTTGGGAATGACAGAATTGTCAACCATGCTGTCTCCGTGCATTTCAACCGTTGAAGGACAAAATGAGCTTGGAAAGCTCAAATAAGGAAACGCCTTCGGTGTAAATATCATAGCAAAAGTCTACATTGAATCTCAAAATACAAGATATTGAAAAACATCCATTGTTGTGTATAGAGCTGAGCACTCATATTATCTTTTGTTGCTTGTAACAGTTATTTATATACATGTTAAGTGCTTGTTTCTAAAATTAGCTCTTGTATCCAAGTTGATGGTGATTATGATTGTTTTATTAGATTGCTTAACATGATTACCTTTAGAGAATTTAATTTTAACCCTTCATTTTGGTGAAGCTAGCATATCTTACACCTCCTAAGGTTCAGTATAGGGTTTATTCCCTTTTACCTTCTTGTTTCAAATATGATATTTTTTATTGCTTTTATCTTTCATTCATATCTGATTTATATTGATTAGGGTTTGGATCCTTGTGTACTTTCATTGTTAGATCCTTATCATGGATGTAGTTCCATCCTTCCTATTTAAATCACCTCTTGTCTTGCTATGCTTTACAATGATGTTACCTCTTTTATGGCCATGACAATGATCTAATTCTTCCCTTAACCTTATATTCATTTGATACATCTAGGGATGGTGAGTTGTGTGATGATCCTCCTTCCTCTATCTATTTTTTTTATGACGTTTTACTTTCTAATGATACATTAACTCTTGTTGATGATGTTTCTTTATGTGAGGATGATACAATTCATAATGTCCATGATACATATACTTATGTGGATTGTGGATTGTGATACATAATGTCCCACTTGACCAACAACATGAACACTGTTGAAAATTGTTGTTGTTGATGTCAAAGGAAAGAATTGATGTCAAAATTGTCATTGATGTCAAAGGAAGGATTTTTAAGGAAACCTTTAAGGCCAAAGGCCACTAAATCGACATCTTTTAACTACCATTCTTGGCCAACTTAATATGCAGTTCAAGGGAAAATTGTAATTAAATATAAGTGTTTACAAATGACAAATTTCATATATGGCCGACTTCTTATGTATGGCAGCACCTTTCTTATGAAGAAATATGCTTTATTTATGTGCTGGCCGACCTCAATCTAATAGGCGATTTGAAGATTAAATAAAATCATATATAAGAAGCCAACCTCCCCATGCTGGCCAACCACCCTTGGTGTCAAAGAAAGATATATCAATTAATTAAAATACCATGTATATATGGCAGTGATCATGATAAGCAACAATTGCTATTAATAATGCAGTGATAATTATATAAGTGCAGCGACTATATCCAAATATAAAGGCAGTGATTGGAGATTTAAAAGGAATTGAATGATTAAGAAGGCAACAATATAAGGAGTAGTGATTACTTTATAAAGACAGTGATTTTATTTGTATTAAGACTGCAGTTAGAATCTTTGAAGATTGGAACTGTTTCATATTGTTGGGAATATGGAATCGAGTATGTATGGTGTAAAATATTTTTATTGAATCAACTAAAGAACAATAAAGTAAAATTAAAGTTTAAGTTTATCAAAAGGCAGCGGGTGTCTGAAGGGGTTTGACTCCTTAGGCAACAAGGTATATAAGTAGACCATTTGATAAGGTTGAAAAGGGCACTTCATAAGGCAGCGATCAAGTAAAGTTTTAAAGGTAGAAATTATATAAAAGGCAGCAATTAAGGTTTGAGTTAAGGTTGGTCTCTTAACAAAAAGTCATAACCTTTCAAAGGGAGACCACTCTTCAAAGACTTGCCTCTCTTCATTTAAGGCATAAGATATAAATAATGAATGTGGATTGTGAAAAAGACAAGTGTGGAAAATAAAAGACATGTCTTACATACACCTGCAGTCCTTGAAGAATAGATGTGAGATGCAAGAAGATTAAATAAGGAAGAGGGGATGGAAGAGAAGTGTTGAGTGATAGAGATATAATCATTTACACCAGTAGAGATAAAGGAGATATATACAGATCTAAAAGAGGTATATGCAGACTAGAAAGAGATTGCATCAAATTTGTGGAGAGAGGATAGGTATGTCATTGCATAATCAGATTTTATTAAGGCATAGAAAGAGTTAGTCATCCATTGAAGAGGACATAATTTGTGAAGGAGAATAAATGCAGATTTGAGAAACAAGATATATGCAAATGTATGAAAGTGAAGAGTATATATGTTGAGAAATGTTATAAGCAGACTTGTATAATTGTGTAATATCCACCCCAATATATATTTTTTATTTTGCACCCGTTAGCATTAGCCAAAATAACAATAATAAACAACTGAATTAAGCTACCTCCCACTTTTTGTTCACCTAGATATTGATGTGGGCAAAGTGAGAGCATACGGTGGCAAGGTGTACACTGCAAAATTGTAAATAATTGAAAGCAACCACTTGTTCAATGGGGTGACTGGTAATCAAGAATCAACTAAAAGCATATACCTTCCACTTTCTGATCACCCAGATCCTAACATGGGTAAAGTGAGAGCATACGGTGGTAAGGCTTACAATTAAGTGTTTCTAAAGTAAACCACTTGTTCAATGGGGTAAGTATGAAATCTCCAAAGCATGAAAGGAAACATCCACTTATTCAGCTGGAATTACAACTAGCAAAGAAAGCATCAAGTGACAAGCCGACCCAAGCCACTTATGCAATGGGATGCATAGCCAACAAGAAAGTAAATCATCTGCTTATTCAGCAGGCATTACATGAAACAAGAAAGATGTTCATACACTTATTCGGTGGGGTAAGTAAAAGGCACAGGAGCTATTCATCAATGGTACTACCAAAGGTGTTACAATGAGAGATTATTACAATATGATGTTTGCAAATATACTCCAGTTGCAATGAGTTAGAAATATGAAATGACAACCCCAAATGATATCCAACACCAAAGTACAATAGCTCTTGATAATAACAAGCACTGTATACCTCAACAATGACCCCTAGAAATCTGAAAATGGACTGAACAGCAGCAGGTTCAGGTCTGGTATGAATTTACAGGTCTATAACACCTCTGAACAGCAAACATAATCAAGGCACAACTCCCAAGAGCATCACCCAATTCAGCAAGTAACTCCTCCAAACTGATATCAAGCAAAATAGAGGAATAAGCACCACCAAACAGCACACAAACAGCAGCTAGAAGGAGACGAATGCTCTTTACACCCTCACGTCCCCCTAGGGTCAAGATGTATGACCAGCAAGAGAGGCAATCCCCTCTAGAAAATTAGAATCAAGACCAAAAAATCTGTAAATTGGAGCATAGGGGCGCCCAAGGTAGAGAAGAGGAATGGCTCAATACCCAAAATCAAATCTTTGATGCTTCACTCAGTTGCACACAAATATGGTACAGCCTAGGTGTAGGAAAGAGGCATAACCAGCAAGAAGTAACTCTGAAAATGTAATGTCCCCTTCTCGCACCTGATGGGTAAATAGTCCTTCGGGACAAATGGTGTGTTCTGTTCTGTAGTTGTTATTTTTAGTAAGTGTATTTTTTATAATTGGTCCTGGCCTTTGTTACTCCAGCAATGTTATATTTCTTGGTTGGGCATTGGTGAGTCTAAGGTTAATTAAATTAATATTTGTATTTTTTCATCACTTATGTTATAAAGTCACTTTATAACTTAAGTGAGGGTCTTGGGGTCATCAAAAAGTACCTTGTCTCATGCCTAGGTAAAGGTGTTAATAAAGTTGTATTTAAAAAAGGCCAAATTATAAGCCTTAAAAGGTGGACGCCACTCTAGGGTTGACATAACGATTTTAAAGTAAAATCAAAAGTTCATGAAGGGGGGTGTGGGAGTCTTGGAGGGAAAAGATTTCAAACTTGGTTGCCCTAATTTCCCTCTCACCTCTATTAAAGAATCTCTTTGGCTCTCATTTGATCATCTATCTTTTGGCAACACAACAGGATGTTATTGGTATGCTTCCAAGATTCTATTTCTGCGAGTTGAGGATGAAAACCCTCACCGTTTGTAGCTGGTTTTAGTGGTGAAAGATCCACCCTAGCCGAGAAAGGTGATTCTACTTCAGGGATCACATTGGGTGTTCACAGAGTTTTGATTTCTATCATTTTGGAGGTTGAAAGATGAAGATCTTCTTAGTATTTTGATGTGGGATTGATGGTTTTTGTGTGTTTGGGGTTTTTCTTCATTTTGATTGTGTTTTGGAGGCGATTAGAAGCATTTTCAGAAGTCTGATTTACATTTCAGAATTCTGGAAATCCATTTTTTGACAGTGGCTGAAGGTGAAACTCATTCATAACTCCGTGTGTGGTTTGCAATTCATTCTGAGCATTGATTCACTGGATTCCTCTCTCTTGGGCACCACATTTGAAGTACTCACTTGGATTTATTGTTGAAGCATTGATTTTAGAAGGCAAGTCACTCTCCTAGGGATATAATGACCCTACCCTGATTTGAGACGGTAACCTTAATACCCTTGCTGTTCCAATGTTTTCTTATGGGGTTTTATTGATTTGGTTTACACTTGAACATTTGCATGACTTGTCATAATTCATTGAAACTCACATATGAATGGAAAATACAGTTCAATGCAAGAAAGGTAGCTTAATTGCAGAATATTCAAATTGAATAAGACAACTCAATACAACCTCTAGATTTCAAGATTTCACATGAATGTCAATTACAGAACTTTGCAGATTATTGCAAACCATTATAATATGTATTCGCAAATTGTAGCATATTGAATAAGGTCCACCAAAGCAAATAAACTAATATTCGGTTTTACAACCTCATACCCGTATACTCCAGCGATTGCTCGGTGTTTAAAAAATCAGTCGACCAACATATATGTTCCAACATAAGACATATACAACGAATGCTTCCGATCATAAATGAAATGTCAATCCTCAATGTCAACAATGTAGTCTTTGAGCATATGTAATTCTGATGAGCATAAATGAATCCATCGCCATTAATGTTGGCGATTAGCATAAACAAAGCGTGTTACGTATTGTGAAATGAAAATCCATCATCGGAGATTATCTCCAAGTCTTAATAACCTCACACAGTATATACCAAACATAATGGCAACACAAGATCCATCAATCTCTTCTCAGTCGCTTTGATGGATTATCCAAATGAAATAACCACGGCCTGGTATCAATTAATCTACAATCACGAACGATGTGAAGCCTTGAACAGTTTTGAACAACATTAGTGCATAATGGATATGTATAAAGTCTACTTGCCAATTATCTTGATCAAACATGATTTTCTCTGCACCAGAGAATATCGATAGGAATAACCACATAAGACACCGACTTCAAAGGTAGTTTCAATCTTCGTACGGCATTTAGACACAATGACTATGGATAAAGAATGAAATCCTAGCAAGTGGTATCCCAATATTGGGATTCACGAACAATTAGTGCTACTGCTATATCGACCACCAGTTTCCACTATGAAATGATTCCCGTCCTTTTGGAATTCAAAGATGATCTGAAGCTGCAAGAGCTTGGAAGATGTGCTTGCTAGAAATTATAGATGTCAGACCAATGAATAAGATACCCAATATCGGGACTTCCAACGCTAGAAGAAATCACTCCACAATATGATCTGAAAGGAGTCCGGTGATGGTAAATAACGATAAGGATGCCTAGGTTGCCGATAGAAGATAACACCACGAATGACTTGGAATATCTATCTCTAAGTGTCGGGCTTCATTACCAATTACATAAAAACTGAAACATCAATCCCATCCAGACCTCATACTTGCCATCCTACCTAGGAATACCACTGAAACTTAGGCTGCAAGTCTTTGCAAATCAACCACCATTGGGGTTTTAGGTCCAATCATGATTCTCAAACCTTAGAAATTGTCATTCTCAGATATGCTCTCAATGATCAAAATCCACTCATTCTTCTGTGATGATCATTATGTCTGCCCAAACTCCTTAAAATTCTGCCACATTCAGTTATATCAACTAATTTCTTTTAATTAATGACTTTATTAAAAGTATAATGTTTATTAATAGCTTTATAAAGTCATATAATTAATTAATTAAATAATAAAAAATCTTTAAAGGCATATGAAAAAGTGGGAACATCACAAGGAATTAATTTAAGATTATGTGAACAGATTAAATGCACAGAAAATAATTCAAAATCAGACAAAATAACACAGCATATACCCTGGGAAAACCCTCCTCTTGAGGGAGAAAAACCCAGCAACAAAGATCTCTCTTATATTTGATGTAACAGTGGCAATTTTACACATTACAATGAGGTCTAACACAAGACCGATATACAACACCTGGCAATATGGAATGACAGATGACAACCTGCTAAATCACACCTGGCAATGACTGAACACAGATCTGGCAATGTTCGCTTTGCACTGGATGGTCTTCAATCTGTGCACTGGATGGTCTTCAATCTGTGTTAGCTCAACACTGTGTAATATTCACACTGAGTAAAGTCTTGGCGCTGAATGTGTTCGCCCTGTATCTTGAATTCGCACCTTGCTTATTAGATAAATTCGCACTTGAACATCAGATAAATTCGCACTTGAACATCAGATAAATTCGCACTTGATGAACTGATATATTCGCACTTGATGAACTGATATATTCGCACTTGATGTGAATAACCGAACTCTGCTAGATGGATTACAATGGATGAATCAAGGTGTATATATACAAATTAATGGAGAGACAAATCCTTTATGTCAGCCTCTTAAGAAATCGCTTATCTTCTTAATGAAAGTCGGCTTTGAAATATATTAAATATCCTCTAATAAAGATCAATTCGAATTCTTTCATGTCGGCCATAATATGAAATGAGTATAAAACAAAACAATGAATATAAATTGAATAGCCAACGGCTATCATTCAATTTATGTCTCCACGAAAGAGCTGAGCTGGAAGGCTACGGCTGCTATGCACAAGGGAGCAGTGCCAATCTAGGGTTGGGTGAAAACTCAAGTCTGCTGCTACAGGGGTCTAAAATCTGCCTTTTTGGAGTTTGTAATTGTTGTCCCTTGAAGTGACGGAGCTTTAGTTGGTTCGTGTGTGTACATGCTCTCTCTATGGTGAAAGTTTCCAATGTATGGTGATCATATATGACTGTTATAGCCCATATCAGAGCTGCAACTCATTGTATCAGGTCTGAAAATATACTTCTTTAAGTCTGAAAATTCATTAGCTTTCATTTTCTATCATGATTTGATATGGTTCTATATGAAACAAAGCTATTTCATTGTTATTTTCCCTTCTATGCAATGTTTCCTATGTATGCTTTCTATGATGAAAACATGTGAAAAGAAACAAACAAAAACACATCAGCAAAACACTTCACAGTCAGCAAAATAAATAAATAAAAAATCAGGGGTGGTTGTTATAGAAAATCTCCTCCAATCGCTCCAAAATTCTGCAAGTTTAGTTAACACACCAAAATACAAAGCTAGAAAACATCATAAGAAGCCAAAACTGAAAGCAAATTGAAAGCCATACCAATAAGCTCAATGGCAACTCTTGCAGTGAAGCCACATCCACGTCTAGTTAGGGAGTATCTTGCAACTCCGAAACTAGGGCCAACCTTGAGGGTTTGTGTCCTCAAAGCCCAAGGATTCTAACACCAGTTCGGCAACATTTTGTTAACTTCAAATTGCATAATAAAAATGACAGCAAGAGGTGAGCTTTTATAGAGATTAAGGCTCCAAATTTGAATTGTCTTTTCCCTCCAAATGGGATGCCCAACCTAAAGAATAAAATATTTATTTTGTTTTTCACATTATTTCCCCAACTTTGGCACCCAACTTAGGAAGAGCAAGACCACCTTTAAAACAACTTTAAGCTGTTAAGTCTAGGCATGGTGGATACAAGGGGGCCCAAAATGACTTTATAACTTAAGCCATAAAATTAACTTTTTTTTGAGGACTTAAGTAATGATGTATAAATAATATGCCAAAATTATTAGAACTCACCAACTGAACTGCTGACCATTGCCAAAACTGGAAACCCTGCTCTGTACTACTGCCAGGACCAATTGCCCAAAATATCACTTACTAAAAATAGCAAATTGCTAAAAATAGTAAGTGTGTCCAAACGCCAAATTAGCCCAAACTGAGATGCAATTGAAACTTACTACAAATAGACATTGCTAAAAACAACAATACTGCCCACCAAGGATCTCAGAAAACCCAGAAAACACTTTGACAACCCTCTGCAAATGCACCCAAAAAGTGCTAGCAAGAATCCTCCAAGAATCTTGGAATCCCTTGAAAAGCCTCTATTAGCCTACGGGACTCCGAAAATAGGCTAATGGTCACTAGAAAGCTTAGGACTGAGAAGGAGATATTAGAAATTGTTGAAGAGACTGAATTGTTTATCATCTGTTGTTGAAGCAACATCATTAGGTGGAATTTTGTTGTGGAAGTTGGTGCTTCCTAAAGGAGAGATTGATGTCTCTCGCTAAGTTTTTGCTTAGCAGTGGGGGTTGGTGCCTCGGGTTGGTGCCTACAAATTGTGGGGATTGGTGTCTCCAGTAGGTTGGTGCTTACAAATTGTGGAGATTAGTGTCTCTAATGGGTTGGTGCCTACAAATCATGTAAGAGGGGATTGGTGTCTTCTATAGGGCGGTGCCTACAAAGATTGTAAGAAGTTTCATATAAGCAATATGTTGTTGTGGTTTTCTCCCATAAGGGTTTCCATGTAAATCATGTGTTCTTGTGTTGCATAATTGTTAGATCTTATGTCAATGATATTGTGCAATTGATATTATTGTGGTTATTATTTTGAAAAAGGAAAAGATTGTATAATATTGATTCACCCCTCCCTCTCAGTATAATTGTGTGCTCATCAAACATGATGTTACAAAGGATTAAAATGTTGAATATGAGGAAACTAAAATTCATGATTGGGATGAGGATGATCACCTTGTAGAAGAAGATGATTCAAACCTAATTGGTTGAGTTCATTTGTTTCCCCTTCCTTGCTTTTTACTTCTTTTGCTTTTATGTTTTTGATGTTTTTTATGTTCTTAGTTAGCATGTAAATGATAGAAAGGCACCTCTAGCGGTGTGTGTTAACATAAATGACTATGAGAATTTTATCTTTCCTTCTTTTGTCATCTATGTTTTGTCTTTTGTGTTTTTCCTTTGGATTTTAGATGATGCAAAGTTATGGAGTGATTGGAAACCACTCTCATTATATTAACTAAAAACATAGCATGTTTGCTTTGGGGTTTTGTGTCTTGACCTCAATGAATGTATCATGCTTCTTGTGGTACTTTTCTTTTGTTTTATATTGTCTTGTGAAATTGTTGGCTTACGATTTGTTTATTATAGTTTCATCCCCATTTCACCTTGTACATGTTTATCCTTTATCATGTATTATGTATGTCCCTCACATGTCACTTTTGTGTATAAAACTTGGTATGTTTCCCCACTTGGGGTGCATTCTCTTTTAAGTTTCTTGTTTGGATTTCTTTGATGATTGTGCTTACATGCTATTGTTGTACATTGACATGCTTATGTTGTCTTAAATGTTTACATCTTATGCAACGTGCTTATATGATTACACTTTACATTTTAATGCTTACAAGTTTATCTAACATATTAGCTATATTTATCCTCATGTTTGGGGGCAATGTGAGGGGTACCTTATTGCCTTTTGTTACATGATTTTTGGTGAACACATCTTGATACATTATCTTGTGCTTATCACACAATGATATCTATTACGTTTTTACATTATTATATCTTTCTAGATATTCCCTATTCTCCTCTCAAATTCCTCACATCACTTTGTATGCAATCAATTGAAGTAGGAGGGGTTGGGAGGCATGTTACATTAATGTTCTTTTGTGAGTTTCACTAGCTCTCTGGGGGCCCTAGACCATGCACTCGTGGTTACAATGGGTCATTAGGGGTCTTACACCAAGCTTGTATGGTTATAGTGGCTTGATGAAAGTCCTATATTATGTTTTATATTTTGGAAGCATGATTACAATTTTCCATTGAAGGAACTTGCATTGCCTCCTTACATTAGGGGTCCTACACAAAGCTTGTATGGTTATATTGGCTTGATGAAATTCCTATATCATCTTTTGTCTTTTGGAAGCATGATTACAATTGTCCATTCAAGGAACTTGCATTGCCTCATTTGCTAATTATAGGACCTTTTCATGATTAAGGTTACAATGATTCAATCTATCGTCCTACGCCATTCTTTTTCATCATTTGGAGCATGGTTACAGTGGTCCACACAGCAATCCTCCACCTAATCCTTTATTGTTTATAGTGATCCGCTATGCAATCCTACACCATTATTTTTTTCATTTATGAACATAGTTATAATGGTCCATTCATGGACCTTATTCTTCCTATTTTGCTAGTTATAGTGATTAGATACATGATCCTACACCATTATATTTCACTTTATCTATCTTTTTGGGTTATAGTGATTTGTCCAACAATCATACACCTCTCTTTACTTTTGCACAATGAATGTTGATATTAATTAGCACTTGCACCAGAAGGGGTGCAAGGGTTACGCCGATAGAAAAATATAAGAACACTATGTTTCCCTCTCCTTAGCCATCGTCATTTGGGCGACATATATATTTGAAAAATAACTCACCAAGACCATGGCGAATTGTGTTGTCTGTCAATGATGGCGATGAGGAAAAATGGGTAGAGTTTGCAAAAAAAATTTGAAGAAGCCCTATCACAGCAAAATTTTGTTTCAAATTAGAAGAACCAAAACCAATCTCCCTACAACCGTTGCTTTAGTGTATAAAAGCCTCTATTTGAACAATGGCATTTCAATCACATATTACATGATAACAACAATTAGAATTTGATCTCTAAAGCTACTAAACAAGAATTAAAAATCCCAAAATGAGGTTACGTCAATCAATAAAGAGGACGCCCAAGAGCCCAACCAAAATAGACATCAGGTGGCAATCCTTTACTTAGGCCAGCCTTACAACCATTCCATAGGAATCACACAAGCCATTCCTTACGGTTAGCATCCATAAGAGTCATCTCTATTTTTCTAACTCATGGGTTGTTCCTTGTGTCATCACACCGATTATTTTTCAAAGTCTTGAAGTGAATTTAATAGAATTAATATCATAGATTAATGAGTCCAAGTTAATAGACTTCACTTAGTAAATCGACTTATTTTTCTCTAAAACTGTGACAAAAAAGACATAAATTAAAAAAATTTCATTGTACAAATTTATCGACTTCTTTTTCTTTACAATTGTGAAAAAAAAGACAGATTAAAAAATTTCTATTGTACAGATTTATCGACTTTTTCTCTATAACTGTGAAAAAAAAAGACATAATTAAAAGAATAGAGAAAATAAACCAAAATTGTCATATAATATAAGCTAAACCTGAAAATGTTCTACAAAGACATTCTAACAGCACTAAAAGGACTAAATGTATTTAGAAAGGTGTGCATATATACATTGATGACAATTTCAAGCATGATACTCCATATAAGGTAACTATTGAAGAGATATAAGACATGGAAGGAAGAAAAACATAGAAGATAGACAATGAAAATGATAATAGCAACTTTAATGATACACAACGTAAAGAAAATGTGAGACATATATTCAAATTACGTAGTTTAGCAATTCCTAAGATCAAACTGATCTAGAGAATGCTAAAAGGCATATCATCATATCACAAATTTATTTATAAAATAGCCGGCATGAGTGACAGGTGCATGTCTAAGGTGAATTCCATTGTACTTTCAAGAGATGAAGGCAGATAAATTTGACCAGTTCCTGCAAAATTTTCTTCTTATACTTTTGTTTTAATGGAGAACTTTCAGATTTTATACAAGTGATTAAAGTTTAATATTGCAGCCAAATTTAAATTTGACCAGTCTTTAATATCTTCTAAACCTGCAAAATTTTCCTCTTATACTTCTGTTTTAATGGAGAACTTTCAGATTTTATACAAGTGATTAAAGTTTAATTTTGCAGCCAAACAAAATTGCAAATTTCCTTAATTGGATTTCATCGATAATGTTTATTATACGGAAGTTGTTAAAATTGTAACTGTTTATTATGAAAATTTAATATTAAGAGGGATTTCTGTGTGGGCATTTTGGAGTGTTTGCATAAGCTGATTATTATAAAAATCTAGAGTGAAGAATTCATAGTAACAAAGAGGCTATATTTTCAATAAGGCTGAAATGAATTTGGTTGACCTGGTTGGATGAAATAATGCTGGCGCGCAATCCAACACAGTATTGAAGTACATGGCAATGTACCCCAAAGAGGTTGAGGCCTTGTAGATTGGGTATATTGTTTTCGTAAGTTGATCACAGTATTTTTAAAGTTTTCTGAATACTCATAATAAAGAATTGATTTCAGACCATAAAACAACACATTTTAATATGGGTTTGTGTGGCTTTTGGAAGGTGCTACACTAGAGTTTTGCATTGCCTTCTACGTCAAAACAGTGGAAACAGAACACATGCCATATTACATGCAAGCCATGTAACATGTAGTATGCACAGACTGGGATAATGCTGGCAAATGTTGGAGCATCTGATTTTATAGCTGTCAATTGATTTTGTTCCAAAATCTCTGAGGCCTTTTCAATCAGCAGATTAATATGCTCGTTTGCAGCCATATAAACAATACAAAGCTGAGCCATATCTCTGTCAATCTCCCTACTTACAGTCTATGCAACAAACATATTCAGGTAATTTGTTTGCCTATGGTTTGTAAGTTCATTGTTTTGATCTTTTACATATATTAATTATCTGGGTGTTTTGCAGTGCACGACTCTGCAATCATTGCAGTCCAAAAAGAGAAAGCATTATGTCAAGCAGTTCGCGTGCCTTGTATATGTTAATTTAGGCTTTACATTACCTGTGGTAAGAGCATTTTAGCATTTGTTTGAATCAATTGAAGATAAAAATGGGAAAGATATTGAGTGGCATGCATCTTTACTTTCTCGTGAAAAGAAAGAACTCCCCTTACGGGATGGGTATTGCTTTAATTTTTTATGAGCAGCTCATTGGAATCAATTTTCTATTATACAGAGTATCTTTTTGTTCTTGTCTGTTACGGGAAGAATCAGGATCAGGTGAAGAAAGACTCGATGCATTTCTCGGTGAATCTGACATTAGCAGATGGGTTTCTGTCAAGCCATGTTTCTCATTCAAGCATGCTATCGAACACCTCACAGGCTTTCTTTATGCTTCCACATTTGATCTACATGTCTATCAGAACAATCCCCACTAAAACATTCTTTTATTTTTTAGCAAAAAGCGAAAACAAGCTGAGATTGAGCTGCAACAAGATGTTTCAGTTTCTAGCACAAGATCTGGGAAGATATACATTCATTTAATTTCTCTGCGTCTAACTCTGCATTTGATGTACAACAGGAATATACTTCAGTGTTGATGACTCCTGTTACATGGAAATTGTTCCAGAGAGTAAGAAAAAATAACCCACTTCATTTTTCATCTTCACCAAAAATAACCCATTTCATTTTTCATCTTCACCAAATGAACTTGAAATTTCTCAAGCAAGCTTGAAAAATCATGAACAAAAGAGGGATTGAAAAATGAACGGAGTTTGCAGGAAATATATTACGAAACCCTACCAAAGTAGAATTTTTATAAAAATTAGACAATGGAAAACCAATCTCCCTGCAGCTGCTGCTTCAATCTATTCACAATAAACAAAGAGTAGATCTGTAAAAATCGGCTTTCACGGCTCTTAGATTCACGAACTGGAGACAATCTTTTCAATCCGATCTGAGAATTTATAGAATTTAAACCCAATTTGATTTTTTTAGAAATCCGATCTAATCTCAGATTAGCTGGAATCCTTGATTTGATTCGGTTGGATCTCAAATTTAATGCAGGTATGATTCCGGGTGACTGAATTTATTTTCCAGGCAGGATTTTTCTTAGGCGTTAATTCCGGTGCCCACAACAGACATAGCCTATCGGCTAATTAAATGCGAATCAGATTTTGTTTTGAGGCGAGAAGAATGAATGTTTAACTCGTCGGCCACAACCACCACCAAACTGTAAACAATGACCCAAAAACTGTTTTGCGGCAGCCTGTTTTCCGGCGTGAGACTTGTTTCAGGTGAAAGCTCATTCAATATATAGCCTATCGGCTTAGTTGTTGTTCATACTTATTTTAGTATTTTTTATCAAATGATGCCAATGGAGTTTTGTGCATGTAGGTTGGAAGATAGAGTTATCATTTCATGGGGTGCAAATAAGACATTGTTCGTATCTATATCCTTTCCATATTTTCTTGTCATTTACTCTTGTGTTGGCTACTTGTTTACTTTGACATATGTGATTCATGATAGTTAACATGTAAGTCAAAGCAGGGGAAAAATGTTGCACCATTAGTAGTTTTCTCCACTCATTTTGGACTCGCTTTGACCCTTCGCTCCTAGTGCAATAGTCTAGTGCTCAAATGGTGTATTTTTGTGTAAGGGTTAGCTTTCGGCTTGAACCTAATATGAATCTAAGTTTCATTCCTCGGTGGATGTAGGTTCATCCTCAATCCTCACGTTCTCAATCCTAGGTCATGACCACAAGGGTGAACCTAGACTTGGTTTAGGACTACAAGTGTGGCCTAGACCCTTAATTTCTAAAATCAAAATCCATTATGGGCTCCAACTAAGTCACCCATTGACTCAAGCATGGAATGTTCAGATTTTGAATAATAGGGTTTGATATAAAGGAACAAGTCCCTAGGCCATTTGGATCCATCCATTTCTTATATGATCATCACATCATCATCATAGAGACCATTGCATCAATGTTTGCTATCATAAGGATAGATCTAGGCATTTACATTGTGCTTGGTTTGTCTACAATTTTTTTACAAATCATTGAATTGATTAAGGGGTTTGACTAAGATGCAAGTTGGGAAGTTATTTGACTTCACTTTACTAGCATTGCAAGTTTCAATGCTACTTTTAAGCATATAACCATTTTAAAATATGGAGAGGTGAACAAGAATCTAATGACCCAAAGTACACAATTCAAGGCCATTGAAAGTGTTAAAGGCTGCAAGTTTCCATACCAAGGCTGCATATGTGGGTTTGAACCAAAACAAAGTGCATGTCATTTCCTACTTTGTCAGAGCTACATAGTTGCATATTACAACAAAAAGCCTTAATTGAATCTCAAGTTGTGCATTATAGGAGAACATCCATTGTCATGTACATGACTAAACACTACAATCCTATTTTGTAATTTATAACATTTATTTTCATACAAATTCATATTTATAGTTAATAAATTTCCTAAAATCTCTTTTAGTCTCCTATTTCCAAAGACTCCTTGCCTAAGGTGTCACTTAGAAGTGACCTAAAGATACTTTTCATTTTTTGATATGTATATGCTTTTAAAAGGGGGAGTGAAATGCTATCCCACTCTACTTAACAGAAAACAACAAATGTTATCCATATTTGTAAGGGTGAAAAGTGCATTGCCTTGCACTATGTTGCACATTTACCTTCATTTTACACTACCTTGTGTGGGTGTTCTAAGCACATTGCCTTAATAAATGATTTTGACTAATTTGCCACTCCTATTGACTCCAAATTTGGATTGACTATTAGAAACGACATTTTATCCCTATACAAAGCATTTATAGATATCAAATTATAGTTTCCTCCTTCGAGTTCAAAACCACGGGCAAGAATTTGAACTAGGTTAGATTCACATGTCCAAAATTATCTCTTTTACAAATTCTAAATATAATCCTAGTCCCAAACCAACCTACCTTGAACTAGTTGTTTTGCACCATTTTCTACACCAAAACGTTCAACTTGCGCACCTAGGAAAATATAAAAGGACATTATCCCTAGTTCATTTCAATCAAGTATCATGGATCATTAGGACAATCCCTCTACACCTACTTCTCACAAAGTATTGATCAACAATAATTAGTTAGTCTCTTTATCAATCATATCAACTACATCACTCATTGCATCAAGGTCACTCCCAACATCCATTACATTGCATTCTATTGCATCAAATCTCAAGTTTTAAGAGCCTTAATGTCATCATAGCCACATTACTTGTATTTGTTGGTTGGTGTCTTCCAACCTTATCAAAAGCATTAAATCAATTAATGGAGCTTGACTAAGGCAAAAGGAGGGGAGAAAGTTGCCTCTCACAACTAGAATGTCAAGTTCCAATATTGTTCCTCAATTGCAGGACTATATCCTAGGTTCACACAATCAATTTTTTTACAAAACACAATCATCTAAGTTTATGCATTTAGAAGCCAACTTTAGAAATTGGATAACAATTGGTTGCCATAGTCTTTTCATATCTTCCTCTCTGACACTAAGGTACACATTTACTTTTTGTTATATTAGCCGTATTTCAAATCTAATTAAGTACACATTTCTATCCTAGCTCCTTTATGTAAGGTTGATTTATTTCCTCACAATATCTTATATATTAGTTTAATTATGATATTGTTTGTCATAGTTGAATGTGTTGATTTAAGATAGCTTCGGTCAGATATAAATGATGATTGCATTCATGCATCATCATCATTTATATTTAACCAAACTGTTCTTAAAATATAAAACCATCAAATAAGTTATTCGAATTTCAGATGATGATGATCGAAATTTGCAAATGGATAAATCGGAATTCATATTAGATGATTGTTGTTTGTTAAATACACACATCTTAGTCTATGGATAACACCGAATGGTTTCGGTTGATAAGGGAGCCCGCGCGCTCAAGGGACACGTCCTCTCATGAGACGCGTCTCTCCTTGAGGCGTGTCTCCCACATATAAATGGGACTTCATTCCCTTATTTGCAAAACATCGAAATCTATAAATGTTCTGCAATCAGCACATTTGATACAAAAGAAATAAATCTGACTTAGAATTCTAGAACAGAATTTCAAACTTAGAATTTCCATAGGTTCTTTTAGGATACAATCTGATAAGATTTGATTAACATTTGAGAATGGAAAGCTTAAAGCCTATTTTATGAAAGCAGAACAATTACTAGTGAATTTGATGGGTGCCACTCTCAAGCACATTGAATATGATTTACAAATTATTTTACATATATATCTGCCTACCCTCCTCTTATTACGCTTATTACAAATCCAATTCATTTCATTTGGAACATGATTTTCTTCATTGGGTTTTGTAATTATCTATTCATAAGCATCAAAAAATTAGTCTTCTAATCATTTTTGCAAACTATTGGTATTGGGAGCACAAGTCAATGCTACTGAAATAATTGACCTTTTTGGTTAATATCCAACGATCTCTTTGTGGTTTCCTTTCCTTCTAGAAAGGATGAACACAAGTTCATTCTATGGTTTCTATGTCAATTGTTGCAACTGACCATATTTGTTTGGTTTCAAGTTCCCTTATGGGAACTGGAAATACTAATAAATCAAACTCTCAGCTAAATTTTGCAGATCTTGCACCCAAGCATAAGCATGTTTGGTTTGAATGTGATTGCAATTAGGTCTTTTCTCTAGTTAAAGTTTATTTCAATTCTAAGTCTACTTCATTTTGCTCCTTGAAAGAGGATCTTGGTAACAATTTGAACTTAAATTTTAGTTGGTTGAATGCTTTGATGAATAAAAGGGTTTTTGCCACTCTTGTTGCTTATTTAAGGATATGCTTGGAAAGTGCCCAAATTTTAAACTAGACTCTATTTACAATGAATCTAAATAACTTCCATGTGTTGGTAAATCCGCTTTACCTACGGAGTGCAGGTTTTAATGCGGACAGCTATGTACACTCTGCCAATGAGTGCTCTTCAAATTAGGAGGAAGCTCCCTCGTTGTGCTGGAATGCATGGAAAAGAAAAGTAATCTAAGTCCTATCTTTTTTGTTCGGTGGAAAGAGGCACAAAGGTTAAGAAAATCCAAACGTTGCAGCTAAGGATTTTCTGGTTTCGCAGATCATTAACTACAACTAAGCTAACTACTTTAAATCTATCCAGTTTCCTCAAGAAAACAGAGCATGAGGAAATGGAGCAGGGATTGACTATCGGACGATAAACGAGTTTAGACTCTCTACTTGAAGGCAAGGTGGTGCAACTATCATCTCAATCTAAACAAGCTTATTGGGCACAAAACAGATTTAAGAATTCACCAAGATGATCTTATGAAACCCTGTGTGGCATAACACTTGATCAAAATAGTAAAAACTTCACAAAACAGCCTTTATCATTACAATCTCACGAAACCCTATGTGGCATAAACCTTGATTATAATGATAAAGATTCACGAAACAGATTTATCACCGTAATTTCTCGAAACCCTATGTGGCATAACGATTGATCACAATGGTAAAGATACACAAAACAACTTTATCATCTCAATCTCTTGAAACCCTATGTGGCATAACA
>VDFB02067079.1:0-13520 GCA_007258455.2 Sequoia sempervirens
AAGGATCTAGGACCAACAATGGCACACACAAATTCATATTTCATGTAATGTCCCCTATCTGTTGAGAGCACTTAAACCTGAATCTTGCATTCAAAGTTTTTCTCAAAGAGACATTAGAATGTTAGAGATCAATAAATTTCAGTGATGATAACCTTTAAGACCCGAGATGATATAAATATTTCATTCTTGTTAAAGGAGTATTTATTTCCTCCTGGTCACTCATTATGAATAATTCCTTTGTAATATATTTCATGAGTACATTAAATGTTAAACATCTCTCAAGATCTCATAGGTGGATTCTATTATACCATTTAATATCATAGTGAATAAACAGAGTCATTATTTATAAGGCTCAATAATTGTTGCAAGCATCATTATTGGATAATCGCAAATTATATATATATATATATATATATATATATATATATATATATATATTCAATATGTATTAATTTCCAACTATCACTAAATTCTTAATTCATTTACCAAGCATTTATTTAATTGCCTTTGATTGACTTTCATTAACATGTATAATATTACCATTTCAAAATAATATTGTTAATAATTCATATGCATAAATATAAGCTACTAATTGATCCACATCTTGATTACGTAATGTATTAATTGATTAATATTTTATTCCAAAAAGTACTTACTAAGATTTCATTATGAATTGAACTGATTATTATTTTATTTCATAAAATACTTATTAAGCCCCTTATCTACAACCTTATATATTCACTACACTAATCAGTCATATTCAGAAATACTTACCTTGTTTGTTGTTGTCTGCCCGTATTACTTCTCCAAGATATCACAGGTCTTACTTACTGCCCTGCGTCAGATTAAAGAAGATGTTGCTGGCAGTATATATACTTTATCTTCCCATCGATAGCTAGAAGACTTCTAGTGCCAGCGATTTAATATGTTCTTCCAGCCGCTGATGACCCTTTTGGTTTCCCTCCCCTACGATTGAAGATTTTGTTCTCTTCTATTCCCGTCTGTTCTTCTGCGTGCAAATTTATTTCTCCATTATTCGTTATCCTCCCCTCTTATTTCGATTCTTATTTTCCTTATATCTATATATATGATATCACTTTATTTTGGAAGAGTCATAACCTTCCAATACCACCGCTGACTTTTATGATTTAGTTTTAATTTAAATATATTCGTTTCTTTAATCACGTCTCTTCATTAGGTAATGTTGCCTTCTATTTCCGAGTTTTGTCTTATAAAAATATATATTATTATTTTATATATTATATATATATATATATTATTTTGATATGATATTTTGTAAATATTTATATTGTTATATATTTGATAATTTTTATTATTATTTCTTCTTATAATTTCAATGTGAACTTGTATATTATATTTGGTGTATTGTATGGTATTGATAATTGTCAGATTTATTATTAATATTATATTTATAATTATAATATTATCAAATTATATTTAAATTGTAATTACTCGTGTTTGGATTTTGATAATTATTTGTATGTTATTATTTATGTCTTTAGATGCTTTATAGCTTAGTGTTACAATTTCGGGGGACATGACAGTCCTCCCCGCCCAAGATTGCTTGTCCTCAAGCAATTACAAAAACATCTTCTTATTTCAATAGTTGCAACTTGTCAACTCAAGAAGCAGTTTGACAAACAAAATTTTAATTAATCTTTTAAGCATAAGACACCATGGAGTAATCTTGTTTGAAGACACATCAAGCATAAATACACGTATAGATCGGAATAAATTAGGGTTACAAAGTATATCCATAAGTCGCATAGTGTGTGTGCATGCAAGTCGCAATTTATACACATGAATACAAGAGAGAAGGTATTCACACATGCTCACACACAAATCATAATGTAAACCACAAAGTATTCACTTGAAGTCACTCAAATACACAAGAGGCATGAATCAAACACTAGCATACATATAGGAATTACATCATAGAGCGAGAGACAATTAGTCATTACATAGAGCATTCAAGTACACTCAGATATATGCACAAATACACAATAAGGAGCATTCATTTGAATATACGTACAGCACGAGATGATCATACATAGGCATAAGAATGCTCGAAGATACACTCAACAAATACAACGGTACATATAAGGCATGAATTTACGAAAACACAAACTATTCAAAGCATAAGATAAGACATGAACCACCCACACGAGTACATATAAAGCGTGGATTATACGTATGAGTACATGTCAAACATAAACATGTTGGACAACGTTGGAATCATAATGAGCATAGATATGTGAGGCATGAAGCATAAAACATAAATACACACAAATACGAAGCATAGTTACAAGACACAAGCATATATGTGTGGCAGGAGGTATACACATACGACATAGAGTGCACACCTGAATACATATACAGTCATATCCTTATACAAAGCAAGAATCATACATGTGCAATGCATTCACATCGATCACATGTGGGATTCATATCAGATATAGAGAAAATATTTCAATAAACACATATAACCACTTATGTTGGATACATACCATACACGGGGAAATTATCATACATGAAATAGTCACAAGGTATGCACATGAGATATTGTAAGCCACAATCACGTCAGTAATGAAGCTAGTAACATATAATGTATAAGAAAATAATGGAAGGCATATAAGTCCTATTACAAAGCAAATTCAAGGTATTAAGAGGGCACTCATGTATGAAGAATCTTGACAAACATGAATTGATCACACATATGAAATAATCATGCTGAAGGTTCATCAAACATATAGCAACACATAATCACTCGCAAGATATAATGAACACACTTAGGAAATATAAGGCACTTAATACACTCAAGGTATGCAAATACACTCGAAGAAGTAAACATGCTCAAAATATATACTTGAACATATAAAGCATACGCTTGTCAACCGTAGTACACATGAGAATGGAGCAGACATGCTGAAAACACACCAATCATGAAACACATCAAGAATTTATTCGCAAGGCAGTCATGTTGAATATAAATGCATACAAGATACGAAGCATGGAGCAAACATGAATACATGTATAGAGCATAATCATAGATTACACATAAAGCATACAAATACACAAACTACACATAAATACATGGAGTAAGATACTCAATATGAGGAAAATTCTCATAGGAGCAATGAGCAATAAATTACACACAAGGCATCTAAATCATGTAATTATATATAAAGCACATAAACTCAAACAAGGTATCCAATGCATAAATACTCATAAGGTAGGAAGCAATGTAGATACACTCTAACAAGAAGCATACATAGAGAAACCACACACATGGAGCGAGAAGCATTTAGTCATTACTCAAGGCATGAATATGTAGAGTGTTCAAGTATACTCAAATTTACTTCTATGCATGGAATATAAGCATATCATTCATTCAAAAAAATGGAAAATACATAATATGAAGCATTCATTAGAGTGTACATACAAACAATTACATACAAGGTAATGATCAAGTAAGATGCTATCCAAGAAACAAAATAACATAAGTTTGGTAAAACATGAAGTATATGCACGAGTGCAGGAAGTCACAAAGCATACGTATGAATACATATAAGTCGCAATGTATACACTTGAATATAAGTCACTGCAAATAGCATGTCATATACAACCAATACATAGTCACGAAGGACACACTTGAATTCAAGGTCACAGAGTATACAAAGTCAGATGGTATACACTTGAATACAAATACATCTTGAATTTAGGTACAATCCATCAAATATGCACTCAAATATAAATACAAGATCATATACACTCAAATATCGTCACAAGTCAACTCAAATACACATACAATCATAGAGTATACACTCAAATACAAATGCAATCATAGAGTATACACCCAAATGCAAATTCAACCACAAGTCATAAAGTATACACTCAAATACAATCACACAAGCATGAAATATACTATCAGACAGTTGGGGAAGGGGATTCGGTGCATCCCATACTACACCGTGGACCCCTCCACAATCCCAAGGTCATCTAGTATATGCACTAATGAGGTACAATCATACTTCATAAAATAAAAATACTAACTTGAAAGGTATTAATCAAACATAATGAAATCATGAAAACCATTCTTATCATATTAATCACTGGTAAATTATATGTAATCATGCATTCAACCTATAAATTTCTAAGCAACTAAATGGATATTAAAACACCCAAGTTATCATCTCTTTGATCATCCAATTCCCAAATGGGGCAGAGTGGATCGCGCACAAGGATGCCCTTAGTGATACCCTTCTCAGCCCGAGAGCGGCCAACAAACGCCCGTTGTAATGACCTCCTCGGCCCCAAGTGACAGACCGCAGTCCATCTACGAAGGGTGGCCTACCTTGAAGGGACCCTAGTCATCTGCTCTCCTTCGTGGGCATCCACTCCACCTCATCTAATGGTTTATTAGAGTGAGAGACCATAATTTGAACACAGTCCATGCGATAGTTTGAAGAAAGGATTTCCATAGGAGGCCCTTAGAGTATTTCCTTCTCAGCCCGAGAGCGGCCAACAAGTACCCGTTGTAATGACCCCCTTGGCCCTCAATGGCAGACTTGCAGTCATCCAATGAGGGTGGTCTACCTCGAAGGGACATGTTCCCTTTTTAGAGATTTAAGAAATGACCTATGAATACCAATATTTCCATAAAAATAAGAATAGTAATCGAAGTAAACATTAATTTAATTGTAATGAAGCAACATTAAAACATTCCTTTATCCCTTTTTATTATGGAAGACATGTAAATTTATATACTAGTTATTGCTTGTTTGAGTAGATTAACATATTTGTAGAACACTCCAAATTACTACTCCTTTGCTCCCACATTCATAGGTGAAGGGGAAGTGAATACACATGAGAATGCCCTTAGTGATAACCTTCTCAGCCCGAGAGCGGCCAACAAACGCCCGTTGTAATGACCCTCTCGGCCCCCAGTGACAGACCGCAGTCCGCCTACAGAGGGTGGCCTACCTTGAAGGGATCCTAGTCTCTGCATTCCTCAATGCATATTCAATTCCCTACCCTTATGACTGAAAGAGAAAGTCCATAATTTGATAGTGTATATTATAGTGCCAAATCTAATCTTAGTATCTGATACCACTTGAGCTATAGAAACCTTCATCAAACGATGTCACCTTCTTATACTATGTTTTAATAGAATGATAGATCATCATAACATCGTTAGTTGTCCAATTCAAAATAACATTTTAGCAATACTATAATAGTAACATGCATTCCCAGAATAATTTACATCCATTAGACAAATATTATTATGCATAAGTTGTATTTATCAATTGCCTATTATGTACTCATCAGTTCGCATATATTTAGGTATATTTATTAATGATATTTAGATATGCCTATTCATCAGTGATTTAATTTTCTTGTTTATCTGCCAAAATAATGTCATTGCTTCTCATAATTTTAGAAGGCATGTGACCCATACCTGATCTGCAATAAAGCATACCTTTTTCTTGGTCGGTTTGCATACATGATTTTCACAGGATGGCAGGAAAGTTGCTCTGATACCACTTGTAATGTCCCCTATCTGTTGAGAGCACTTAAACCCGAATCTTGCATTCAAAGTTTTTCTCAAAGAGACATTAGAATGTTAGAGATCAATAAATTTCAGTGATGATAACCTTTAAGACCCGAGATGATATAAATATTTCATTCTTGTTAAAGGAGTATTTATTTCCTCCTGGTCACTCATTATGAATAATTCCTTTGTAATATATTTCATGAGTACATTAAATGTTAAACATCTCTCAAGATCTCATAGGTGGATTCTATTATACCATTTAATATCATAGTGAATAAACAGAGTCATTATTTATAAGGCTCAATAATTGTTGCAAGCATCATTATTGGATAATCGCAAATTATATATATATATATATATATATATATATATATCAATATGTATTAATTTCCAACTATCACTAAATTCTTAATTCATTTACCAAGCATTTATTTAATTGCCTTTGATTGACTTTCATTAACATGTATAATATTACCATTTCAAAATAATATTGTTAATAATTCATATGCATAAATATAAGCTACTAATTGATCCACATCTTGATTTCGTAATGTATTAACTGATTAATATTTTATTCCAAAAAGTACTTACTAAGATTTCATTATGAATTGAACTGATTATTATTTTATTTCATAAAATACTTATTAAGCCCCTTATCTACAACCTTATATATTCACTACACTAATCAGTCATATTCAGAAATACTTACCTTGTTTGTTGTTGTCTGCCCGTATTACTTCTCCAAGATATCACAGGTCATTACTTACTGCCCTGCGTCAGATTAAAGAAGATGTTGCTGGCAGTATATATACTTTATCTTCCCATCGATAGCTAGAAGACTTCTAGTGCCAGCGATTTAATATGTTCTTCCAGCCGCTGATGACCCTTTTGGTTTCTCTCCCCTACGATTGAAGATTTTGTTCTCTTCTATTCCCGTCTGTTCTTCTGCGTGCAAATTTATTTCTCCATTATTCGTTATCCTCCCCTCTTATTTCGATTCTTATTTTCCTTATATCTATATATATGATATCACTTTATTTTGGAAGAGTCATAACCTTCCAATACCACCGCTGACTTTTATGATTTAGTTTTAATTTAAATATATTCCTTTCTTTAATCACGTCTCTTCATTAGGTAATGCTGCCTTCTATTTCCGAGTTTTGTCTTATAAAAATATATATTATTATTTTATATATTATATATATATATTATTTTGATATGATATTTTGTAAATATTTATATTGTTATATATTTGATAATTTTTATTATTATTTCTTCTTATAATTTCAATGTGAACTTGTATATTATATTTGGTGTATTGTATGGTATTGATAATTGTCAGATTTATTATTAATATTATATTTATAATTATAATATTATCAAATTATATTTAAATCGTAATTACTCGTGTTTGGATTTTGATAATTATTTGTATGTTATTATTTATGTCTTTAGATGCTTTATAGCTTAGTGTTACAATTTCGGGGGACATGACATTTCAAGATTTCAAAATTTGAGATGCGAAGTTGTTCTACCAAGAATTTGTATTAGGGGCCGTTGTTTGGCATGTCTACTTGTTACAATTATTACCATAGCATCTACTGCTTAGTTATTCATGCGAGGAATTTGCTCAAAAGTTATATCAATGAAAACATCCTTGAGATCCTCTACCATATTCTTGTAAGGAGTGAGTTTTTCATCCTTAGTTTGGTAGTCGTCATTAACTTGGTTGATAACCAACTTTGAGTCTCCATAGACCTTCATCTCTTTTATCTACCATTGAACTGCTATCATTAGACCTATGATTAGAGCTTCGTACTCAACAATGTTGTTAGTACACGAAAATGATAGCCTATATGAATTTGGATGCATGCTTTGAGGGGTGATAAAGAGAATACCTACCCTGATCCATGTTGGGTGAATGATCCATCAAAGTACATCTTCCACTGATTTGTTGTATTGATAAGGAATACTTATTCATCAGGAATTCAGATATCAATGGATTCTCTACATAGATAGGTGCCTCTACTAGTTGGTCTATGATCACTTGTCCTTTGATTACCTTGCACTCCACATACTCTAGTTGGTCAATCTTTGCAATAAGCTTAATTTGATGTGACAACATGTAGTGTCTAAACTTTTGTGAAGAAAAAACCAATGCTAAGAATGCTTTCTCAATGGATGAATAGTTCATTTCATATCCCACCAAGGTCCTGCTGATTTAGTAGATAGCTCTTTCTTTTATGTTTTCATCATGTTGTGCTTAAAGAGCACCAAGTGTTGCTGAGATATAGAGGATCAATGGTTTGTTTGGTATCAGTGGCATAAGTACTAGAGGTTTCAATAGATAGTCCTTGGTCTATTGGAAAGCTTTGTCACACTTCTCATCCCACTTGTAAGTTAGTTATTTATGGAGAAGATGCGAAAAAGGGTGGATTTTATCAAATAGTTGTGCTATGAACCTTCTAATGGATTGTAATCTTCCTTGTAACCCTCTCATCTGCTTTAATGGTTGCGATGGTTCCATGTCTAGGATGGCTTTTACCTTTGTTGGATCAATTTATATCCCTCTTTGTGAGACAATATAGCCAAGAAGTTTCCCTGATGTAACCCTAAAGACACACTTTTTTGGATTTAGTCATACCTTGTATTCTTCGAGCCTATCAAAGATGGGTCCTAATACTTGTATGTGCTCACTCCTTTTCTTTGAATTTTCCAAAATATCATCCACATAATCTTCAATTTTTTTATGGATCATGTCATGAAAGATGAGGGTCATTGCTCTCTGATAGGTTGCTCCTGCATTCTTTAGCCCAAATGGCATCATGCTCTAGCAAGAGGTTCTCCATGGAAAAGTAAATGCAATTTTTTTGTTGGTCCTCCTTGGTGATCATGATTTGATTCTAGCCTGAAAAACCATCCATAAGTGATAGCATTTCATGCCCAGCTGTTAAATCCACTATGATGTCGACATTAGGATGAGGGAAATCATCCTTCGGGCATGCCTTGTTCAAGTCTCTAAAATATGTGCATATTTTGATGCCCCTAGTGGGTTTGGAGACCGGTACCAGGTTTGAAACTCACTCAAGATAACCTATTAGTTAGATGAATCCAACATCAAGAAGCTTTTGTAACTCAAGTTTGACCAAGAGTGCTATCTGAGGGTGCATTTTCCTTAACTTTTGCTTTACTGGTTTGGCTTCAGGATAGACTTCTAGATGATGCACAACTACTTCTAGATCAAGCCCGGGCATATCTATGTATAACCATGCAAAGTTAGCTCTTTTCTCTTTCAAGAATGTTGCTAGGTTCTTTTGATTGTCATCCAACAAGGATTTAGCATAGAAAGTGATATTGGGTGCTTCTTATGTTCCCACGTTGATTGGAGTGACCTTTGATTGGTGTGACCTTTTCTGCTAAAACTGCTGACTTCTCTAGATGCATCGCACTAAGGGGGAGAATCAATCCCTCATCCTTGGGTGCCTCAAAGAGGTTTTCACCCTTGGATGCATCCTTTCTTTTTATCATTTTAAGATCAGAGAGTGCAACAATGTGGTTTTCACTCAAAGATTTGCAAGTTAGTTGCATGTCATCAATTTTGTGATTGAAGGATTCAATCGTCTCCCCATAGTATGCCCTTGTGTTGAGCTCTATGTCAAAACATGCTTTGTGCTTTATGATCTATCCATGGTAAGTTGTCATGAAATTCCATGAATTTTGAGATCGCTTCATTATTTTTGAATAAATCTAGAATCTGTGATCCTTGGTTGTCCAAGTCAATGAGTTGTGGGTATACTAGGCATTTTCATTTGGTTGGTTGCTTGGGGTAAAGGATAATGTAGATAGCATGAAGAGGGAGTTATTCTCAAATAGGTCGACAACATTGAGGGATCATCAAGGGTATTATTACGTGATGTAGGTAATCGAGAGGAAGCCTCAGCCCATTTAGCGAAGGTACCTTTTCCAATAAGAGTAACCTTGCTAGTAGTACAACCTACGCAAAGATTCTTTGGACATTTCTCAGGAATGATAGGTTCTAGCAAAGCATTGTCATTTTGTCCCAGTTTTTTATTCTTGGTATACCCCATTCCCTTCATTAGCTGCAAGCCTTTGTTATCATCTTCCATTGGAAGAACAGAGATTGGTCTTTCATCTTGATATAGTAGTTTAGAGACATCCTCCTCATTGACATCTTCTTGGTTCAAATCCCTGCACTTGGTGAAGGTAGTAGCTGCCATTTTGATAGTTTTAGGGACATTGTTGCTAGGTGTAGGTTTCCCATGAGATTTGGGAGAAAGAGGTAACTCTCCCAACACAAAAATATCCTTCGTTAACTTATAGTTTCCACAACCAACATCCTAGATTACTACTTTGATGTCACGTAAGTTCTGCACAATGGGTGTTTTTGTTTCTGAGGTAGATGCAAGGGATGATGGGTCAACAAATGAAGTAGAAGGTGTGGTCCCTTCATCATTCTTGGGTATTTGGGGGATCTTATAGAACTTGGCCTCAAGTTTCTTGTAGTAGTAAAAAGGCTTAGGATCTCCATGTATAGTAACTTCTCTACCCTCAAAAGGAAACTTTACACATTGATGGTAGGTTGAAGCTACAACTTTTAGGGCATGGATCCAGGTCCAACCAAGCAATATTTTGTAAGGAAGATCAAGGTCTAGCACTTGCATGTAGTTTTTGCGATAAGGGGGCCCACTTGGATGGGTTGTGCAATGATGCCTTGTGATACCCGTTCTTGGTCATCATACGCCCTAATGATGGTGCTCTTTGTCTTCTCAATAGTATCCTTTGAATAGCCCATATTTTTTATCAACTAAAGGGTCCAAATGTTTATACCAAAACCTACATCTACTAAGACTCATTTAACCTTATTCTTATGAATGATAACCTCAAGGTGTAAAGCACGATTATGATATGGCTGCGATGGTAGATTTTGTTCTAATAAGGTGAGGAGATGATTAGTGATATGACCTACCATAGCCTAAAATTGTTTGGTATCTATATCCTCGGGAACGAATGACATAGATAGAGCTTATTCTAATATTTCCCTATGTGCGGGGGATAGCCTCAATAGTTCTAAGATAGAGATCTGTGTGGGGGTCTTCTTAAGATGATCTAAGAGATTGTACTTGCTAGTGCTTGTTGTTGGCTGAGTAGGGTATGCCTTAGATTGAGATGAGACTCCTTGTAACTTTACCATGTCATGTGGTGACTCCACATTCTACACTAGGTCCTTTGATGGCGACAATGGTAATAACGCTATCATAGGAAGCAACTACATTGGAAAAGGTATGTTGCACATTTGTGTAATCTTTATTTTTCCCAATGTTGTTTCCATTGTTATGATCTGACATAGGGGTCTTGTATATCTTAAGATCCTGATTACCAGCTGGTACCTCAATAGATATGGTGTCACTCTCTATAAGATATTGGATAATATTTTTGAGTCGCATGCAGTTTGTTGTCTTATGCCCTTTGATTTTGTGAAATTCACAGAGATCTTTTTTGTTATACTAGGGTGGTTTATCATGTGGTTCTTGGTAGTTTTCAAAGTTCAGAAGTGTTATCAAGTTTGATTCTACCAATTTCTTCATGATAGTTTTAATAGGTTCCAACAACTATGTATATTTTCATTTTGGAGAGTTGTTCTTGTTAGGTGTCTTTGTTGCATTTCGGTGTTTTTAACTTGATTATTTTGTGGTGGTGTTGTTTGTTGCATGGTTGGTTGAACGTTAGCTATTTGATTGTTGTTTGGCCTAGGAGCACTTAGTACCACCTTAGCATCAACTACACCATCATTTGTTAACTTTTTATTCTTAGCCCAGACACGAGGCCTGTCGTTTGAACTGGTTGATGGACGGTTATCTTTGTAGGCTTGAGTATTTCATTGTGAGATTAGAGCTCTCTCGATGTTAAGGGCCCTAGGGACAAGCTCGTCATAAGATGTGATGCACTACATTTTTAAGTGGAAGGATAGATCCGGATCTAGATTCGCTATGATAATGCCCACTTGTTGTTCATCGAGAATTGGCCATTTGATTTTTCTTGCTCTTTGTCTCCACTATTGTAAGAAATTGGTGAAAGATTCTCCTTTGTTTTGTTTGAGAGTATATAACTCTTCTAAGTTTACGTCCATGCCCATATTGAAGGAGAAGTGATCTATGAATTTTTCAATGATTTCTTGGAAATTTTTGATACCTAAAGGCAATTGAGAAAACCAGTCCATGGTAGGACATGTTAAACTTTGCGAGAAGAGGCACATCAAATAGGATTCATTATAGGAAACCTCCATACACATGACGTTAAGCTCTTTGACATCACAGTAGAGCAGTTAGATAGTAGAAGATAGGATAACAATTTTTTGATAGGTACAGGATGGAGGTTTAGTACATATCAGTAAAGATCAGAGGTGATCTACATCTCTAGATTTTGTACCTTATTTGATGACAGATGATGGATATGTAGTTGATTATTCTTGAGACATTATGATGAGATGTTCATTATATTACTCTGATTATGATATGCGGTAGCCTTTATTGACATTATGCATTATGTTTGATGTGATGGATGATTCAGTTTATGTATGCACATGTATGGGATATTTCATGCTTATGTGGATGGATGATTTGGTTTATGTATGCACATGTATATGATATTTCATGCTTATGTGGATGGATGATTTGGTTTATGTATACACATGTATATGATATTTCATGTTTATGTGGATGGATGATTTGGTTTATGTATGCACATGTATATGATATTTCATGCTTATGTGGATGGATGATTTAGTTTATGTATGCACATGTATATGATATTTCATGCTTATGTGGATGGATGATTATGCATGTATTAATGTTGATAATGCAGGATGATATGAGTATTTGGTATGAAATGTAATTAGGATGTATCTAACAATATGTTTTTTGTAGGTGGTAAAGCACGTATTATGTGAATGTTAATATGGACATGTATGGGTTGAATGAAACTATGGTGCTTGATCTAATCAATCTATGAACTATGAAATATGTTGTATCTACGATGTAACATGGAATATGGATGAAAGATGAATTCCTATAATGCCACCCTAAGTGTCAGTAAGGACTTGCATGGGAATGTGAATAGGCGATAGGTGTACCGTGGGTGTGATACTATACCTATCAAAAATCATTAGTATCCTGAGAGGAAAACCAAGAGGGAAAAGAGTCAAAGTTTTGCACAACCTAAATCACAAGTCATGGGCTATGAACAAGGCTAAATGAAGGGTGTATGTAATGAAATGAAATGTAGTCAAGAATGCAATTTTCCATCTTCAGAGCATTGATTTTAGGCCAGGTATTGGGATAACCACAAACACAAGGATTCCCTAGCATAACACAAGACCTCAGGGATCTCAGTGGGTACTACGCGGGACAACCGAGAAGACAACAACAAATAAAAGATCAAGATACACCCCTATCTTGACAAGTCAAAGCACACCATGATATGATGGATCAAGGCAACCATGACAAGTGATGATAGGGAGGTCAAATGATAAAAAAAATCCAAAAGCATCAAAATATCGCAATCAATTTCAAACGTCCTTTGCCATAGGATCAAGGGGATGGATGGGATTGATGTGGTCTGCTAGGAAGGATGCATCCCGTTGAGACCGATGATGGATACTAAACTAGAATGGCACAGTTGACGCAAGATATTTGTCATTAATCAAACTCTCCATCGCTAAAGGATCTTGTTTGTGAAGAATCAGCTAAGTAAGGGTACTCTTGACAACACGATGCAAAGACCAAACAAAAGATCGACACACCCTACAGAAATAGGGGCACGGGGGCTAATCAAAGATTAGCCTTGCATATGAGTACAAGCCATATGGTTAAAGAAAAAGATGCTGGATAAAGTGGAAAGAAGACTGGCAGAAGAATGATCTTTGGAG
>VDFB02067080.1:0-25054 GCA_007258455.2 Sequoia sempervirens
TGATTTAAAGAATCCTAAATTTAGAATTAGCCCATTTAACCTAAGGTTTTTTCATAATGCCATCATTGAAAAGTATGATCAAATTCCTTCTATTATGAAGAATTGGTCTATGTGCCTCTAGTAATCACTATAAATATTTGTAAGTGATAAAATGACTAATTGCACTGCAGAGAGAAATCAACTTTGAGTTCTTCAAATATTATATTCCTCTATTCATAAATTTTAAGGGTTGTGTGTGGAGGTTATCACTACCAAGAAGGGAGGAGACCTTTCCTTGTATTCTTTTATAATTTTCATTATTCTTATTTATTTTACACCTACATTTACAAATACACATACATATGCATTTACTGTTTTCATTTATTTCTCATGTAGTTTAATAGTTTGATCGATTTCATATTATATGTGCTGAAGACTTTAGAATTTCAATTACATTAATTTATGGATATGTTGTATCTATAACACTACAAAACCATATGCTCTTTGCATTTACACTTGCATTTAGAAATACACATTTATATACATAGATATGCATTTCTTTAATGATATGTTGTATTTATTGTTCTAGGAGAGCATCCAGTAATTGCATTTACATTTACATTTAAAAATACATATACATACATATATATATATGTGTGTGTGTGTGTGTGTGTATGTATATCATTTATATTCTGTCTTAAACAACCACCAGGGTCCGCATACGGATAAAAAATTCATAAAATCACATTCTCATACATGTTTTGTTGAAACCTAGGCTTGAACCTCTCATTTCACATGCCTTTCTTCACAAAACTATTGAGAACAACAGCTATACCTTCTTTATTTCTCATCCTATGCCCTATTCATGCATCCTACAATTACAACAGTATCCATGGGGCCTCTTACACAAGCTACAGTAATCAAAAAAAGTGTAAGAGCCCCTTTATATCATGTTTTGACTACAAAACCCTCAAAAATAGGGTAACTCAGATTATGATTTGTTGGTGAGCTGTATGGACAAAATCATTAGCACTGGCTCATTCTTGGAGTCTTTTGAAAGAGAAGCACCTGGTTAAATACAAACCCTATAGTCAAGGTGAATGAGGTGATCAATTTTGAGTGGCCAACCCATGAAGAGTACTAGAAATGGGTAAATGTATATTTAACGGAGGAAGAGTGAAAAGGAGTAGGCTACTAACAGTTGACAAATCAACTGTTGCAGTTACAATAGATTCCAGTTTTGTTTCTTGGTGACAGTCTAGGCATGGAATTCTTGAAGTTTTTGTTGCTGCATCAACCATTCTCAGCGGGCACGATGAACAAGAATATTCTTCGGGGAGATTGTTGTTGCAACAATTTTGAATATCATACGTCTAATTGGTCAAGTGACATGGGTGCTTTCTGACCCGATGCTTTTTTGCTCCTTCATTTTCTATAAGAAGGATTTCAAGGCCAAAAGTACGGGTTAGCAAATTAGATATTTTTGGTTGATTCTAGATGAATTTGTAGAGAAAATTGTAAAGTCTGATGGTTTTAGGGAAAATGCAATTTAGGTTTTGAGTTGAATTCTTTAGTAGGTTTTGAATTCATGGGGATTTGATGTTTTATGACAGTACTAGCATTTGAATTGATATGATTAATTCGAACTCATGTCTCTCCATTGTACAAGCATATCTGAATTTTGAATAAAATGATCAAGGGTTGTTTCATTCATCTCACTGTTGTGGTGTGTATGATTCTTGTTTTAGGTTTAATTCAAGGAATTAATTAAAATGCTTGAACGGGATTATAGGTGGATATTTTTTGTATAAGAATTTGATAAGTAGTATTGGGTTAGAATACATATTGATGATATTGTAAGGCAATGTTATCAAGGATCCTATATGTTATGTGTTAAATTTATCATGAACCCTTAGATGCTTATAAATTTTACTCCTCCAATGGATATATGGCACTGATATAAGTTGTACTTATTCGTATGGTTTAGTATTTGTTTTCCTTTACCTAGAGATTGCTACAAATTGAAAATCAATGACTATCTTATACTATGAAATGTTGTTGTAGTTATCTCATGCTCCAAATAGTTGATATTATTGATAAACAGCCAATTCTATTCGGTATTATTCTATTATGTTGAGCTATTTAATGAGATTATCTGTTGTTGTTAATGTTGTTTATGATGATGGTGTAGAGGTTATAAACGCATTAAGGGATTACCCTCTCGAGTCTTGTAGAGCCCAAAGTGTAAGAAGTCTTTCAAATCCTCATCAGTTGGTCCAGGTCCTTCAAGCTGCCCTTTATTGGAATTGGAAATTCCATAGGAAGATTAGAAGATCAACCTGTTTACTGTAAAAACAACCAACACCTTGTATGCCTCTATTTCCATTCATTAGATCTGCCTTAGCCTAGCATATACTTGGGCTAAGTCTACAATTGCTTCAAACTCATGCGATGAAGGCTATGTGTGATGAAATCCTAGACCTCAACTAAGATGTGGGTAGATTATGGGAGTTTTGCCAAGACCTAAGGCTGGTGGATAAAAATGTGAAAGACTAAGTTATTTTATTTTTTCTGTCTTACCGTATACCATTTTACAAGAATGTCATTTGTCCTTGGGGAGTTATGCTCAAGGTAGCATGCCATTTGATTAAAGATATGATAATTCTCCTTTAGGACCTCTTCAATGTACCCATTGCACACTTAAAGAGACAAAGATAAATATAAGGAAAAAAATATAGAGAGAGACAGGGAGATAATGACAAACATAAAAATATAACGGGAGATAGATCACCGATCATGAGGCAATTCACACCAGGACCGTGGTTGTGGGTTCAAAATATTCAAGATGTCTCCAAGAGTGATTCCTGGTAGGCGTGGTGGTGCCAGAGGTGGCAGACATGGCAGAAATGCTGGTGGAAGAGATCCATTGGCTGCCGAGGGTTTTAGAGCCCTCCAGAGACAAATCGATGCATTGCAGGAACAAATGAGAAGAGGGTTAGACCCGAGAAGGAGAGGAGAAAGCAAGGATGAAGAAGAGGTGGAAGATATAGATGTAGAAGAGGAAGAAGAAGCTATTGATTGAGATCAAATGTGGCCGATTAGCCATTTCCAAAGATCAAAAAGACATAGAATAGAAGTCCCCGTTATTCGGGAAGTCTCAACCTTAAGAGTTGATCGATTGGATCAATGAGCTAGAAGAATATTTGAGTATGAAGAAGTAGAGGACCCGTGATCGGTGCTAAGTTCACAAAATGAAGTTGAAGGCCATGCCATTATTTGGTGGAAAGAGGTCCAATTGGAAAGAAATTGAAGAGGAAAACGAAATATCACCAAATGGGATTGCATGGTAGAGAAACTGAAGAAGCAGTTCATACCAGTGGACTACGAGTTAGATCTATTGAAGAAATTGCAAGGGTTAAAGCAAGGAAGCAGATCTGTGAAAGAATATACTGAATATTTTCACAAGATAATCATCGCATCATGCCATGCAAGAGGCCAACAAGGAGAAGGCAGCCCAAGCATCTTAATGGGTTACGACCGAGCATTCAAGAGGAGCTAAGCATGGTCAGAATGACCACCATTGAGGATGCATACCAGTTTTATCTAAAAGTTGAGGAGAAGCTCAACAAAAGATTTGATAGCAAGCAAAAAGGCCAAGAGGCCGCTGAAGGTAGTGGAAGATCTTTTGGGAGGCACCAGGAGATGAAAGGAAAAAAATGAAGATGTGGGTACCGCCAAAGCCGAGGAAATGATAATCCTCAAATGCCTCATGATCAAAACAAAGGGTGATCAAAGAGGTAGAGGACGAGGAAGATCTGGGCCAGGGCCTGGAAGAGGTGGTTTCAGAGGAACTTGTTTCCATTGTGGTGAAGAATGGAATCAAGCCTATGAATGTCCACAACACCAAGGAAGGACTGAAAGAAGGCCAGAAGGTCGTGGAAGGGTTGCACATGTAGATGAGGAGGTGCAGTCCAAGCATTCAAATCATGCAGAAAGGGGAGAAGCCCTAGTCATTAGAAGAGCCCTAGTGACTGAAGAGAAAGAGCCAGAACAAAGGAAGAATTTGTCTTGCACAACGTGTAAGTGTGAAGACAAATGTTGTGAGGTCATTATTGGCAGTGGGAGCACCGATAATTTGGTGTCAAAAGAGATGGTTACGAAGTTGAAGCTAAAAAGGGAAAGGCATCCACATCCATATCAGATTGCCTGGTTACAAAAAGACCACAAATTTCTGGTAAATGAGTAGTGTCTGGTGAAGTTCAAGATCAAAAGCTATCATGATGAGGTAGTTTGTGATATCATCCCCATGGATGCATGTCACATGTTGTTGGGGAGGCCATGGTAGTTTCATAGGCATGCTATACATGATGGCCATGCAAACACTTATTCCTTGACAAAGGATGGAGTCCATCATAAGTTGAAACCCTTGAAGAAGGATGAAGAAAAGGTATGCAGTAGTGAAAGAATTTGTTTTATTGATGGAAAGAAATTTTTGGAAGGCATGAAGCATGAACATATGTGTTATGCATTGATTCCAAGAATGGACAAGGAAGATAGTGAGAAGGTGCCAATATAAGTTTCTAGACTATTGGATGAGTTTCAGGAGATTATTTCTGATAACGTACCTAAGGGTTTACCACCGATGAGGAAGACCAATCATTAGATTGACTTGATCCCTGGAGTCAGCTTGCCAAATAAGGCAGCTCATAGAATGACTCCTACAAAAAATGAGGAGTTGAACAGACAAGTTCAAGATTTGTTGAGAAAGGGTTTGATTCAAGAGAGTCTAAGCCCATGTGTAGTACCTACAGTACTAGCACCAAAGAAGGATGGGGAGTGGAGAATGTGTACAGACTCCAGAGCTATAAATAAGATAACAATCAAGTACAGATTTCCCTTTCCAAGGATGGATGACCTGATGGACTGTTTGAGTGGAGCATAGTACTTCACAAATATTGATCTAAAGAGCGGATATCGCCAGATCCAGATTCGAGAGGGTGATGAATGGAAGACTACCTTCAAGACCAAGGAGGGCCTGTATGAGTGGTTAGTCATGCCTTTTGGGCTAACCAATGCACTGAGCACATTCATGCGGCTCATGAGCGAGGTACTGAAAGAGTTTCTAGGGAATTTTGTCATTGTGTAGTTAGATGATATTTTAATATTCAGTAAGTCCCTAGGTGAGCATTTGATGCATATTCGTAGAGTCTTTGAAAAGTTGAGAGAAGAGAAATTGTTGATTAATCTGAAAAAGTGTAGTTTTGTGAAGAAAGAGTTAGTGTATTTGGGGTTTGTTGACTCAGCAAAAGGTCTCAAGATGGACCCAGAGAAGGTGAAGGCTATTCTAGAATGGCCAACCCCAAGAACTGCTACTGAGGTGAGATCTTTCAATGGTTTGGCCAGTTTTTACAGGAAGTTCATTAGAAACTTCAAGTGTATTTGTGCACCCCTGACTGAAACAATGAGAGGGGACAGAAAACAGTTCAAGTGGAGCACCGGAGCAGCGAAGAGTTTTGATTTGTTGAAGCAGAAGGTGACAGAGCAACAAGTTTTAGCCCTCCCAGATTTCAATAAGGTGTTTTAGGTGGATTGTGATGCCAGTGGTTATGCCATTGGAGCAGTGATGAGCCAAGAAGGTAAGCCCATTGCTTATTTTAGTGAAAAGTTAAATGATGCAAAGAGAAAGTACTCTATGTATGATCAAGAATTTTATGCAATAGTTCAAGCATTAAAGAAATGGAGACATTATATGTTGCCAAAGGAATTTGTTTTATTTACTAATCATCAAGCATTACAGTATCTGAATAGTCAGGGAAAGTTAAATCAGAGGCATATGAAATGGGTAGAATTTTTGCAGAGTTATACCTTTGTTTTAAAGCATAGGAGTGGCAAGTCAAATAGGGTTGTAGATGCCTTAAGTAGAAGGAAAACATTGTTGACAGAGATGCAAATTGAAGTGGTTGGGTTCAATTAACTCAAGACATTGTATCCTGAAGATCTTGATTTTGCAAAGGCTTGGAAAGCTTGCAAGGAGCCTATTACAATTGATAGGACGAAGTGGCTGGATTTCATAATCTAGGATGGCATGTTGTTTAAGGGAAGCCAATTGTGTATTCCAAGGAGTTCCATGAGGGAGAACCTAATAAAGGAGAAGCACAGTGGAGGAATGGTAGGACATTTTGGTCGAGATAAGACCATTGCCATTATCAGTGAGCATTATTATTGGCCTCAATTATCACAAGATGTGAATAAGTTTGTGCAAAGTTGTAGGGCATGTCAGATGGCTAAAGGAGTGAGCCAAAATACTAGGTTGTATCAGCCCTTACCTGTACTAGAGAGGCCATGGGAGGATATAAGTATGGAATTTTGTTCTTGGTTTGCCAAGGACATAGAGGGAATAATTCAGTATTTGTTGTAGTTGATAGGTTTTCGAAGATGGCACATTTCATCCCATGCCAGAAGACCCATGAGGACCTTGTGGAAAAAGTTGAAGACAGACTTGAAGTTTAGTTTTCCACACCATCCACAAATTGATGGGCAGACTGAGGTTGTGAATAGAAGTCTGGGTAACCTACTAAGATGCTTGGTAGAAGATAAACCCAAGGGATGGGACTTGATCTTGCCCCAGGCAGAATTTTCTTACAACAATTTTGTCAATAGAAGCACTGGGAGATCACCATTCTAGATTGTGTATGGAGGCAGTCCCAGGACCACTCCAAAATTAAGGAAGATGGCCCAAGAGAAGAAGACAAGTGCTGAAGCCGAAGAATTTGCAGAGCACATCAAGAATATACATGAGAAGGTCAGAGAACATATTAACAAGATGAATATGCAGTATAAGGCTAAGGCAGATCAGAAGAGGAGATATAAGGAGTTTAAGATTGGTGATGAAGTGATGGTCCACTTGAGGAAATAAAGGTTTCCAGTGAGAACCTATAACATACTGAAGATGAAAAAGTTTGGTCCTTGTAAAATTGTGAAGAGGCATGAATCAGGGAATGCATATGAGGTAGAGTTGCCAGATGGAGTCAACATTTCCCCTGTGTTCAATATTTCAGCTTTAACAAAGTATCATGAAGGTGGCACAGAGGAAGTACCAACAATAGAACAGTGTGGCATTCCAGCACCTACTTCAGAGAAGGAGCAGATTCAAGAAATCCTGGATAGCCGTGTGGGAAGGAGTACCATAAACAAGCAATATGAAGAATATTTGGCGAAGTGGAGAGGAAGGCCTATGGAAGATTCATCCTGGCTATCTAAGGTAGAGGTTGACCGTTTGGGTTTTCCTCAATCATCTGAGACGTGACGGAGTCACTTCCCAAATTATCCTGGGTGTCTGATGTAGGAGCATCCAGTGGTGTGAGGGCAACCTTGCATCACCCAAATAGATGATTTCCATTTTTGTTCCAGATGTTTTCTTTTTCTAGATGTTATTACATTTTTGGATACCCTTTTCGTCAAATAAGGGTTTCCAACTTTTAGAACTACTTTTTTGCTTTTCTACTCAACTGCTATTTTTAGCAGGTTTGAATTTGAAGTCGTGGGAAGATAGAAATTTATGGGAAGGTTCAGGATGGAAAAATACACTGTCTGGTGAAAGAATTAGGTCAAGATCATTCACGATTTGAAAGTTATTCAAGTTCCAGTTTCTATTTTTTGCCCTAAAAAACCTTTCGAGCTCAGTTTGAGGCACTAAACAATCCTAGATTGGCCTAAAAATTTGTGGATAAACCAAAGTAGATGTCGTTGGCCCTACTTTGTGGAAAATTGTCTTCTCGAGAGCTTTCCGAAAAGGTATTATCATTGAAGATCTAGCGGTCGGATTAAAAGTTATGGCTTCCGGAAGTTGGTACATATTTTAGAAATGTGCTAATTTTTACTATTCATTTAAACTTGAATTTTAAATTGTAATTTTGGCGCCAAACCTCCAAAACTCATATCTTGAATGTTTTTTTTGGTTCCAAACTGAAAAGGGTCTATTTATGGGCCAGTTTCTAATTTTTGGGTAACTTTTTGGGGAAGAAGTTCGCATGCTGCGAAAGGGGGAATCTGGGTAATTTCTGTAAGTCTGTAATTGCATGTATCTCAGAGCTTGAGGATTTGAGATCCTCTGCATGTAAGAGTTCAATATTTTTTAATAAAATATTATTCTGTGAGTGTTATTTTGTGTCTCAGGTTTTCTCCCTCGTCAGTTATGTGTTGGAATTAATTGTTGTTGGGTTTCCCTTTGAAAATTTTTAATTTATTAGGCTTGTATGTGTAAAATAGGGCTTATTAAAGCATAAGTAAGTCCATTTTAATTGAGAGGCCCAAACAAAGTGTGAAAATATAAAGGAGTACATTTTTCTACACTATAAAGCCTAATTGATATAATCAAGAGATGGTAAAAGATTTTAGTAGAATGTACAATGTAACCTTGAGTATATAGGCAAGGTAGTGAAGTTGGAAAAGTTGAGTACAATGACCAACTACCCTTCCAATTATGGAACACTTGTTAACTCACATGAAAAGTGTTCTTGTGAGTATCAAGTGACCATGTAAGAGGTGTCTCACAAAGTGAGGAAACATGTCTCAACCACATGAGGTGAGACAAAATTCTAAATAGCCTAAGTAAACTTAATAAAATATTATAGGTCAAAGTAGAATTTGATTACAACTAACTAGTTATCTAATGACACTATTTACACTAACACTAGTCAATGAGCCTTAGAATTTTTTATTGGAAAAAAGTAGTGGAGATAGTATTATGCATCTTTAATCAATAAAATTAGTGCAAAACATCACTCTAAAAGAATATTCAAGTGATCATAATATTTAATTGGCTCATTTAAATGTGTTTGATTGTCAATACTATATATATTCTAGTTTAGAAGAAATTTTTTGATTAAAAATATCAAATTTGTATCTTGTTGGATAGTCTAATGTTGCTAAATGATATAAACTTTGTAATCCTATCACAAAGAAATTGATTGTTATACAAGATGTGGTTCTAGATGAAGGATTGTGGTAGTGGCAAGAAAGTGTATAATAAAAGTATTAATAATTATGGTTCCATAGAAATGGTTTAATGTTCCTCCTCTACCCATAGACTTAAGTGCACTTTCAATCTATAGTAGTAGTGCAAAAAAATCCAAGTTTTCTTATTCCTCGAAGCATTCTTCATCCAATCCCAGTGCAAGTTTAGTATCAAGTCCAAGTTCTTCAAGAAAGTTAATAATCTTAATTGAAATTTATGAGAGAAGTATTAATGTGAACAAAGCTATTAATTTTACTTTACTTAGTCATGTTAATGTTTAACCATATGTGTATGAAGAAGAATGAGAATGTAACTAGAAAATATAGTTTGATGTTATGAATGAAGAAATGGATCCAATTATCAAAAATATTGTATAAAAATTAGTTCATCTTTCGAAAGGTAAACATGGGTTGATGTCAAATATATTTATAAGGTAAAATATCATGTTGATAGTCCATGAAATTACACAATATAAGATTAGTTTCTGAGAGATTTGCACAAACACCTAGTGAAAATTGAGATTTGCACAAACACTTCGTGAAAATTATTTAGAAACCTTCACTTCAGCTACATAATTTGATACCATAAATATTATCTTGTCAATTATTGCACAATGCAAGTGGATTGCATGTCAAATAGTATGAAATCGACACTTTTTAATGGTTAAATAGGTGCGAAGGTCTATGTGGAGCAACCAACAGCCTATGAAACTCTAGGTTAAGAAATTAGTTTACAAGTCAAAAAAAATCTTTAAGTTGAAGTAGGCCCCTCATGCTTGGTATGCAAGGATTGGTAGATGTTTATAAAATTAGGGATTCAACAAAAGTTATTTAAATCCAACCATCTATGAAAAACATGTTGATAGGGAAATTATTATTGTTTATCTTTATGTTGATGATCTTATTTATATAAGTAATAGTAAAATTCTAATAGAAAAAAAAATTAAAAAAATGAAATATAAATTTGAAATGTCATATCTAGGACCAATGCATTTCTTTATTGATGTGGAAGTGCAATAGCAATCAAAATATATATTCATTTCTCAAATGCAACGTGTAGTAGATTTATTAGAGGAGTTTAGAATAAAGACATGAATAATAGTTTCAACTCATTTAGCCTTTGGTGAGAAATTGGTTATGAAATATGCAAGTTCCAAGATAAATGTTATTTTATATAAAAACTTGGTTGGGAGCCTCATGTATCTCACAATAACTAGATCCAATATAATGTATGTAATGACTTTAATCTTTTAGTGCATGCAAGATCTACATGAGTCTCATTAGCATGCTTCAAAAAATAGTATTAGATTATATAGGTGCTACACAAATTTTGGAATAAATTAATTTTAATAAAAAATGTCAAGTGGGGGGTTTTATCACTTACATCTAGAATTGTATCTTGGAGTAGTAAGAACAAAGAAAATATTGGCTATCTCATTATGTTAAGTACTATATATTGCTACCACATCCACAGTTGTCAAGCCATATTGATTAGAAAGATCTTTCAAGATGTATACTTGTTCCAAGAGCATACAATAATAGCACAATTGCAATAAGAAAAAAATCCTATATTCATACTATATTGAAACACATAAAAAATCTAATATTATTTTATTTAATATTTAATTTAAAATGAACAAATAGAATTGAATTTTTACCGTATATCTAAACAAATTGCTAATATCTTCACCAAAACTTTTCTCAATAATATTTTACAAACCAGTCAAACAATCACACTACTGATTATCAAAGAAGAAAAATTAGAACATTTATTATTGAAGAGCAGTAACTGGTAGCTTTTCTCTTTTTAATTAGCTTGTTTTTTATTTACCTAATTTGTTTTCAAGAGTTCATTTAATTTCTGTTCGACTGCAGCAAATAATATGTGTCATGTAAAAGCTCCTTTTAAAGATAAAAGGAGCTTTTAAACCTTGCTGTTACTGTAGAGAGATAAAGAGGGCTATTTATTTTGTTGAAGTCTGTCAATAAATACTGTTATTTATATATATCTTTTTGTGCAACTGTGATTTTCAAATTTCTGATTTATATTTGAATCAAGAGTGAAAATATATATATAGATATCTATATAATTAAAAAAAAAATTCTATAAAATGAACTGAGCAATTATATCTCGCCTAGAGGTAACTTTCTGATCCTTGTCCAGCATACAAAATCAAGTCTTAAATTCTCACTAGCAATATGGGCTACTTTTTCATTCTTGCTATTCTCAGATGATCCCTAACGGATCTGGGTATGTTTGGTATCTTCCTTATCCGATAATGAGGAGGCTGGTTAACATTCTCCACTCCATCTTCATCTGCACAAATATCATTTTAATCCAATAAATTGTTTCATTTGCTAGTTCGGTCTCTATATAATGACCTAAAAAAAGAGAATTTAGAATCATAGCCGTTTAAAGAGTAGGAGATCTCATAACTCTGATACAGTAAAAGCACAAACCCGAGCAAGAGAAAGACATCTATTGGGGGTACAGTAGCCAAACCAAAAGAAATAACAGACATTTTATAAAGAGAAGGATGATATACCTGCGTTGTGATTCTTAACCTGACTATCCTGGCTGCAAAAAGAAACAGTCATCAATTAATACACAACTACGCATTGATTTTCGAATAAAACCCTAATTCTATAAAGTATCACCCTTTACTTTTGTCTAAGATCAGAGAAGCAGAACACTCAATGGCTAGGAGTGCATATGTAAGTAAATAAGACGTTATTGTGGTATATTCCCCCACTATGGTATCCAAGAACACAAGCACACCTTGTTTCAAGTTAGGTGACAAGTCCCTAGTGGTGATGATAAATGGAAGTGTATGACATGTAGCCAATAAGGTGGGGAAGGCCCCAATATAACCCTTAGAACATGGTTAGGTCATGCTAGTACATAATATAATTGGGAAAGCATAATTCTTGATTCCTCCCAATGTGGAAAAGTAGCCACTTCAAATGTTAATTAAGTCACAAAAGCAAAACAATGTAAAATGCAAGCATAAAATCTCATATCAAGGCAATGGCCTCTATACAAGAAAAAAAATATGATAAGATGCAAATATGTATAACAAGAGAAGCTATGATTCTTATTATGTAATTCAAACATGTATCAATATAGGATCATAATTTTTTCTGCAAATAGGTATTTTACCTAACTATTTCATTAGTGGGTCATATTTACACGTTAAGTTTACTTAGGTCCTAGGGAATCATTCTAGAAGGTTTTTAGTTGTCATGATATTTTATCTTTTATATTTTGAAATTTAATGGTTGAGTCTTAATTCATTTAATACTAGTTGTCTTATGACATAGGATTAAGACACTTGTGATGATCCTATCTAATCCTATGTCTCACTTTGGCTATATAACTAGGTGGTCTCATGTGTAAATCAATAATCATGTAACGTTCAAAAATTGATGTTCATTTAGCCACATAAATTCAGAGAAGCTGTTGATGGAAAAGGAGACTCTGGGTTTGCCAAATCTGATACCTCTTCAATTGGAGGCCCTTGCATTTGGTTGGAATGCCCTTCGCCTTCTGAATGCACTTTCGCTGAATTCAGAGAAGCTGTTGATGGGAAAGGAGACTCTGGCTTTGCCAAATCTGATACCTCTTCAATTGGAGGCCCTTGCATTTGGTTGGAATGGCCTTCGCCTTCTGAATGCACTTTCACTGCATTCAGAGAAGCTGTTGATGGGAGAGGAGACTCTGGGTTTGCCAAATCTGATATCTCTTCAATCGGAGGCCCTTGCATTTGGTTGGAATGCCCTTCGCCTTCTGAATGCACTTTCACTGCATTCAGAGAAGCTGTTGATTGGAGAGGAGATTCCTCTTCCTGTGACCAGTCATGAAGGCCCGGAGCCCTACAAGGCTTTGTCTTTTTCCTCATGACTAGGTTTTGCGCATATACCTCTTCCTGTGACTGCGTTGTGTTTCTACCTGTATAAAAATTGTTACGAATTTAAATCTACCAGATCCTAAATGGCGTCGTTCTTCTAAGCATTAAAAAGAATATGATAAGACTAGCTCTCACGGGTAGATAGGATGGTCGTAGATTGGTTTCTACTGGATTTACTTCAATATGAATGAACCACCGTAGTGCCTGCCGAAGCCACATTCTTATCTTGCACCTTTGCAAACGTAGTACAGGTGATGATTACTAGGTGATGATTATTTATTATATTTTATTTATTTGTAGTCTTGTTCATTTGAAAATAATATCTTCTATAAGATTTGATTGATAGAGCATTTATAAAAGCACCATAATGAAATCATTAGAGTATTTATTATAGCACATCACCTAGCATCTTTTAGGAATCGAACTTAGAAGAATATGAATCTTGCATCAAATCATTCTCGCAACTACTGAGATCACTTCTCCTCTATAGATTAATTGAATTTTTAAGTCAATAATAGAAAACAAACATTATAAATATTGTAAAATAGATATTTGACATCTAAACAAAAAAAACATCATTAAAATCAAAATCAAATACCATATTTTTATTTTATTTTATTTACACATTTAAATTCTACAATAATTTATAATTATCATTATCATTAAATTACCTTTATTATCTAATTAATATGAAAATAGATATTTAATATATCATCTATATAAAAATATATTGTACCATATTAAAAAATTATATACATTTCTTTAATTGACTAAATATTTTATATTAACCCTTCCAATAGTTTTAAAATTTAGTAAACTAAAAGGTAATTTTAGTAGACTTAAAAGAGGGGAGAAATTTGAAGGATGGTGAATGTTATTGGATTGATTATTAATAAAATATATTATAAAATATGTTTGTGATTGGAGATTACATTTGGTTTTTGGGAAAGGTAAAAGAATCTCAAAATCATCAATAATATCTTTCAAAATCAAGTGAAAAACAAAAGGTTGATTGTTTAAGAGTAAACTTTTAAAATGGAAGAAACTAAGACTAAAGGTGAGGAATTAATTGAAACTTTGCACTTGAAGATTATGAAGAAAAAATATTTAATTTTTAAAAATGACTAGAATATAATATTTTTAAGCTATTTAAAATATAATATATATTTTTTTTAATATATACATTTTCATCCTTTATATATAGAGAGAGATAGTAAATACAACCACAATCTATCATATAAATCAATTAATAAAATATATAATTATAAAATATGTTCAATGCCTGAAAAATACATTTACCTATTAGAAAAGGTATAATAATCTCAAAAAATCATCAACAAGATCCTTTAAAATCAATTAAAAAAATAAGAAATAATTTTTTAGTACTAAAAATTATAATAGTTTTTTCATACATCATTAGAAAATATCTAAAAATGAGTATGAGCTGAAGATTTATAATTCTATTAAATTTAGATATAATTGTAATAGTGAAAATTGTATATTTATACATTTTCTTCTTGTATTTTTTATTATTATTTATATTATTTAAAATATAAAAAAAATTACTTATATACAAATTTAGTTTATATCTAAATTATTATTATTAATTTTTAAAAATGTATTCCTCATGTTTTAGATTTTTAAGTATTATGTGAAATAAAGTTTACAAGTGCAAACCTTTACTTAATTATAGATTTAATATCCTCTTTTTAAAATTCAAAATTTAAATATACTTATTTTTTATTATTTCACTAGTTATTATAGTTGATTTAATGCATATTCTATAAATTTATAATATTAGTTGTTGTATTTAAAGAATTTCTTTATTTATTTGAAAAGGATGGAATAATCACCAAAAAAAACATATTAGGGTTTGATTGATAATGTATTTATGAGACCACCATAATTATGAGACCACCATAACATAAGTATTAAGAGTATTTATTATAGAACATCATTCTAGGTCCATTAGTGGTATACCTTTGAAGAATAAAACTAATGTAAAGTAGTTATAACAAATTGTTGTGTAATAGTGGAAAAATTCACCGCCAACAATTCACCATGGCCGAAAAATTCACCGAAAGTAATATTTTTAATAAAATCAAAGTTTTTGAAAGACTTGACCGCAAATTTTCAACCATGGTGAATTATTGATGAATTATTGATAGTAAATTTTCCATTAATCATTGCTGACAATGAATTTGCCGATAATCCTCACCTGCACTACTTTTTCAAAGATAATAATAATAATATTATTATTATTTTATAGTCCACGATACTAGGGGATCTGTTTTTGGGTCTACAGATGGCAGATGAATTTTCACAGAAAATAATTAAAGCTTGAAAAAAATATCTTTAACACAGAGTTGATGCTCATTAATTTTTGTATGCTCACATTCACCTTATCTTTCAAAGTAAAAATCCATATACCAATATAGGTAAAAGTTAAAAGTCACGTGAAAAACATTCACGGAAGGGAGGGCACAAAATAAAATTTATTACAAATTACCTAACTAACTTTTCCCAAACAAAACGTATTAAATAAAGTGTCCTTTACTTTAATATTAAAACTTAAATATCAATTTTTCGTATTACGAAATATCCTTTGGCGGAGGTAGCTTGGTAAATGGTTCCCCACAGTATCGCAATGGGTAACAACCCACAATGGGATATCGCAGGCAATGGTTTGTTGACTGGCAATTAATGGCTAGCGGTGTAGATGAGGCATGATACTGTAGGAGGACGCAGCTGGAGGTGACGGCACCAGTTGGGTTTACATTCCAACACTCCCCCTTAAACGTAACTACACTGTCCACCATGCCCAACCATGCCCAATCTGTTTCTTTGAAAAATGAAATTATCTTCCCAGTGCCTTTGTCAAAATATCTACACTTTGCTCTTCTGATCTGCAAAACTCTAAAAATATGACACCATTGTTAATTAATTCCCTAATAAAGTGATACCTGGTATCAATGTGCTTGCTTCTCTTATGGAAGACTATATTTTTTGAGAGAGCTATGGCTAAATTGTTATCACAATAATTTTTTGTTGCCTCCATTTGTTCATTTTGCAATTCTTTCAAAATTCTTCTCATCCAGATTGCCTGGCATACTGCACTTGTGGCTGCCACATATTTTGCTTTAGCTGATGAAAGACAGACTATTGGCTGCTTCTTTGAAGACCATGATACAACTCCAGTCCCAAAATTAAATACATAACCAGACATGCTTTAATCTTGATTTATTCTAATGAAATATGATTTTAATTTTAATACTTAAAGAATCATCTCTTATTTTTTCACTTGCTTATAAAAGAACTTGTTGATGATTTTAAGATTCTTATACCATTTCCAAAAATACAAATGTTTTTCCAATCTTTTGAACATATTTTATAGCACACTTTATTAAAGTCAATCATACAACACTCCTACGTCAACCATCATCGTTTAGATTTCTCCCCTCTTTTAGGTCTACTAAAAATATAGTAGTTAATCCTACACTGCTATTACATCCACCATCCTTTCCATTTCTGCCCTCTTTTAAGTCTACTAATTTTTTATTTTTTTTAGTTTGTTACATCTACTTTAGTTTAATAAATCTAATAGTGTACAAAGGATATTATATTTCCGCATAGCACAAATGAGCAAATTGGACACAAATTTCAATTAAGATTGTAGGCATCCATTAAAATCTGCAAACACTAAACTTCATATAGGGGTTAGTATTTCACAAATCTATCAAAATGCCTCTATGAAATACCTTGCAAATGCTTCAAAAATGCAACAAAGGATGAAAAACTAAAAGCATTATGAAAGCAACCACAAGTTACCTATTTCATAGTGGATTGGTGTCACATGTGCTACTGACCCTTTCCCAATCCTTGATCAAAGCTCAAGATGATGTAAATGCAATGGAAATGATGAGTAAGATGAGTTCTCAAATTAAGAGAGTAACCTTGCATAAAAGTTGTGGATCCATGAATGAGAATGAAGGCCTTCTTTTATAGATTTTCTTGATGATAAATTGGCCAAGATGGTGAATGTGGGACTAAAGATCCACCAATGAGGAGAGGCCATTTGTCAAATAATGATAGGCCAATGGTTGTGCAAGATTTGGGAAGAGTGCCCATGAGAGGGAGAATTTGAATTCAAATTTTGCAATAAATTTTGAGAGGGGGACAAGAAAAACAGCAATAAATGCAATGTTGGAGGAACAAATCAACTTGTCATGTTGAGGGAAAATGGGGGTTTTTAATAAATCAATAAAATTGATTTATTTGTGCAAGTGGAGATATCTAGAGAATGCAAGTGGGTGAGATTAGTATTTAATCATGGTTAGATTAAATAAATGATGATTATGTTAGTTTAATGATGATTAGGTGAGTTGACTTTTAGGACTTTGATATTTGATTTATTTGAATTAGAAAATGATGGAATATGATTTAGGATTTGATTAAAATGGATGTTTGATTTATTAAAAGGCTGATGATAATGTTTGCTTGATTTTAAATAAATGACCTTAGGAAATGTAGATTAATGAAATTACCTGCTAAGTGAATGAAGGTGAACCTGATTAATTGATGAATGGACCTAATGTGAAATCTAGTTCAGTTGATGAGTGAACCTCATTAATGCAGAATGTTAATTTTGCATGTCTACATTTAGCCCCTCTTTGAAGCAATGTACTTGTTGCATTGGTTCAAAGAATAAACTTGCCACAATCAAAAAAATTTTAATTTTTGGATGCCCCAGTGGAAAGTACATGGTACATTGCCCCTCGAGAGATCAAGCGGAAAGATTCAATTTGAGGGTCGATCTCATGATAAAGAGGTTCAAAATGGATGGTTATAGATGATGATGCAAATGAGATGATTTTAAGATGCTTAGAATAACAAATCTATATTATCCTAAAAACTTAAATGATGATATGATGCGATGATGGATGATATTGATGATGTGATATGTTGTAATTATGCAATGGATGATTTATGAGATGCTTAGACTAACAGATTTGTATTATGATGATGATACATGTGAGATGATATGCAGAATTATGATGATTTATGGATGCAACATGAATGCATAATGGATGCATGATGGATGTATTGGTGATGATGATTAACTATTCATGCTATGATGTTAGTGAAGAAAATGAAGAAATTAGATGATGACAAGAGGATCCAACAAGCCAACATTATGAGAGATGATGATGAGAAATGACGATGAGAAATGATGATGAGAAATGATGATGAGAAATGATGATGAGAGATGGATGATTTGCTTATCAAGGATTGGGATTTTAAAAGGATCACTTACTTTATGTTTGATAACACGCCTAAGCACGATGCATCAAGGTATAAAGGACCAGGATGGCATTGTACTTAGTGTGATGGACTTTGACTTGACAAATAGATAGGAGTATTCTTTTTCACACCTGACATATGGAAACCTTGCTAGGATGCACTTTAGAAGTTATAAACACCTCGGACCAAAACACAGAAAGATATAACCAATCAATGCAATAGTCAACAAGCCATCCAAAACATCCTCCATACATACCTAATAGAGCAATTATTTGCCAAGTTATTTTACAAGAACGTCCAACAAGCATAGCAAAAAAAAGAATAATGATCGTTGCCCCATTCCTATCTCTCTAAATCCTTCATTCGGATATCATCGAGAGGTCCTTGGACTCAGCGCAATAAGATAAGTCAAAAGAAAAAGACCAAGTATGCAAACAAGTTGATGTTCTTCATAACTTTAGCCAAAGGGATGAGTTTTGATAGGATAAGAATCCAAGGTGATATCCAAAATGATGCCCATTGTCGGAACGATATATCCTAGGACATGCATTGTAAAGGATGATGATGGTTTGATAAGTTGATTGATAGGCTATCGATATAAGGTCGATTGACATGTTTGTAATTGATCAAGAGTTTGATTTTGTTTTAAATGTTTGTTGTTTGCTTTTGATTTTTATGACTGAAGCTTGCTTTTGCTAACTGCTATGATTGTTTCTATTTGCATTGCCAAAGGATGAAGGTGATGATCAATTTATTATGGATGATTGATTATTTCAAGTGAAAGCAAAACAAGACGGGTGGATTTTTCAAATATTTGGATGTTTTTGACATTTTTGGAATGTTTTGAGGTTGTTTTTGGTGTTTTTGAGATTTTACAAATGTTTTGATTTTCAATTTTTCCAATGTTTTTGGGATTTTCTAATATTTTGACCAAGAGACTAACCTAAAGACCTATCCTAGGGGCCTCGGAGCTGATTAATGATTAGCGCACCCCCTCGTTATACCTGCAGAACCCGCGTAGTTTGGTGTGACTTGACCAATTTCAAATGGCCCGATATACATGATGAGTGTCAGGTTTATTGCCTGTGTGAGGACTCCTATAGAATGACCCTAAATGTCGAGGGATGATCAAAGATCAACCTTGCCTACGTTCAAACTCATAAAACTGACGTAGTTCGGCAGAGCGACCCATATTTTTGGTTTTTTTGAATAACTTTTTGACCTTTTTTTGGATTTTTGATATGTTTTGAATGTTTTGGATTTTTAATTTTTTGATGTTTTGGATTTTCGATGTTTTGGATTTCCTAATTTTTACGATGTTTTTGGATTTTTTGATGTTTTGATGTTTTTGGATTTTTTGATTTTCTGATGTTTTTGGTTTTTCTAATTTTGGGGACTTTAAGACCATACAAGAATCTGATCCAATGAGAACGTGCCCCCAGCATGATGCAATAGACTACTTCGATAAAGGCAGGACAAACTGACCTTGAGAATGGGCTGAGTAGTACTAGGAGGGATCATGATACAAACACAGGACCAAACTATGGTGTGGATGTGAGTGGATGTGTGATGGATGGAGATCTGAATGCGATGGATGATAGAAGCAAAATGGATGGATGATGTAGATCAAGCCCTAAATGTCCTAGTGGATGAAAAGTGCTTATTTACACAAGGCACCTGTTTGCCAGGTTTTCACTGAGGTACTTGCCCAAAGTGCCACTAAAGTGGTTTTCACTAGAGGACGATTTTTTTGATCCTTTTCCTAATTTTTTTGGATTTCTTTCCTTTTTTATTTTTTTGTTGTCACCAAGACACCTGTTTGCCAGGTATTCACTGTGAAGTAACCATTTTTTTTGGACTTTTTCAATTTTTTTGGATTTTTTTGTTCTATACCTTGGAAGAATTAGGCATAAAACTTTTTGAGATGGAAGCTATTCATTGGCTCCTACAAAGGTTCCCCTTCAGGTGTTCATAACTGATATGCCCCTGATTTATAGCTTGTTGTGACGATGAAAGGCCCTAACCAATTGGGTTCGAACTTGCCTTTGTTGCTAGGATTTGGGACATTCTTCTAATTTTCTTTTAAGACCAATTCTCTGACTTGGAAACTCCTGCTTCTAATCTTCTTGTTGTAGCTTCATTTAAGTCTATTTTGATAGACTTGTAGATGATTCAAAGCATCTATGTATCTCTCATCTAGTAACTCCAGATTGTTTAATCTTGAAACCCGATATTCTTCATCAGTGATGAGATTTTGCAGTGATATTCTAAGGGATGGGAGCTCGATCTCAATGGGGAGTACAACTTCTGATTTGTACACCAAGGAAAAGGGGGTGGCACCATTGGGTATGCAGATGTTGGTTCGATAAGCCCAGAGGGCGGGATTAAGCTGCAAGTGCCAGTCACGACCTATGTCATTGACTATTTTCTTGAGGATTTTGAGGATGGTTTTATTTGTGGCTTCTACTTGGCCATTGCCTTGGGGATAGTACAGGGTGGAGAAGCGATAATGGATTTTGAATTTCTCACACAAGTCACGAACCTCCTCATTCTTGAAGGGTGTCCCATTATTTGAGATAATGTCTTGTGGGACACCATAACGACAGATGAGATAGTTCAGGATGAATTTTGAGATTTTATTTCTAGTGATATAGGTCATGGGTATGGCTTCCACCCACTTTGTGAAGTACTCAGTTGCAATGATAATGAATTTATGGCCATTGGATGAGGTGGGTGATATTTTTCCAATAAGATCAAGTCCCCATTGTGAGAAGGGCCATGGTGTGATGATCGGGTGAAGCTCGTGAGATGGAACATGGATGAGGTCCCCATGTTGTTGACATTGTAAACACCTCTTAGCATGATCATGTGCTTCTCTTCCCATTGTGGGCCAGTAATACCCCAGCCTCAGCAGTTTCTTGGCTATTGTCATCCCACTTGAGTGTGAGCCATAGATACCATTATGACCCTTGGTCAGAGTGATTAATGCCTCCTCAACATTTAGACAGCACAGTAAGGTACATTCTATGCTTCTACAGTATAAGGTATCACCTAGAATGACAAATTTGGATGCCTTTTTTATAAAGGTTCATTTTAGGCTCAACGGTAGGTCAACGGGTATGACTCTTATGCGAAGATAAGTGTAGATGTCATGATACCAAGGATCACCAAGACCAACGATTTTAGACACATATTCTGATTCTAGTACCTCGAATGTGGGAATGAAAAGCTGCTCGTTCAGAAATTCATATTTTGGCATGTTGTGAGGGATGTCTACTAGAGACCCAATTGTAGCCATGGTGTCAGTGGCTCTATTGTTGGTTCTTGGAATCTGCTCAAATGTTATGTCAATGAAGGATTCTTTGAGAGTCTCCACCAATTTCTTGTATGGAGTTAGCTTGTCATCCTTAGTCTGATATTCATCATTGACCTAATTTATGATCAATTGAGAGTCTCCGTAGACTTTGAGGGCTATGATATTCCATTGCACTGCTATCTTGAGACCTATAGTCAAAGCCTCGTATTCTGCTATGTTGTTCATGCAAGGGAATGCTAGTTTGTATGACCGTTGTATGCAATCCCATTATGGGGTGATGAAGAAGATACCAGCTCCTGATCCGTGCTGTGTGTATGAGCCGTCAAAGTATAATTTCTAGTGATTGGCTACACTGAGGTTAAAGATGGATTCGTCTGGAAATTTAGATACAAGAGAATTCTCATAATATATGGGTGCTTCTGCTAGTTGATTTGCAATAACTTGACCTTTAATGGCTTTTCTTTCCACATACTTGATGTCATACTCTGACAGTATCATCACCCATTTTTCCATTATGCCAGTGACCATTGCCTTGGATAAGAGATAATTGAGGGGATCAATTTTCATAATGAGCTTTATCTTGTGTGCCAACATGTAGTGTCTATATTTTTGGGATGTAAACACTACTCTGAGGCAAGATTTCTCGATGAATGAGTAATTTAGCTCGTGGCCAACCATTGTCCTACTAATATAGTAGATAGCCCTCTCTGTTCCATTTTCATCATGTTGGGCTAGGACAGCTCCAAGGGCTGTTGTTGTTGCTGACACATATAAGATCAATGGCTTCTTTGGGATAGGTGGCATTAAGACTAGTGGTGTCAGTAGATATTCCTTTATTTTGTTGAATGCTTCTTCGCATTTTGTATCCCATTTGTATGATACCCCTTTGTGAAGTAGGTGAGAATATGGGTTCTGCTTGTCTGCTAGTTGTGCTATGAACCTTCTAATGGATCGGAGCCTGCCTTGGAGACCTCTCCATTGTTTTAAGTTCCTTGGTGCTTCCATCTCGAGGATTTCTTTGACTTTTGCCGGATCCACCTCGATACCCCTCATGGAGACTATGTATCCTAGTAATTTTCCTGATTATACACCAAAGACGCACTTTTTGGGATTTAGTCTGACTTTTTATTCCTCAAATCTGTCAAAGATAGCACTTAGGGTTGCTATATGATCTTTTCTTTTTCTTGATTTAGCTAGGATGTCATCCACATAGTCTTCGACTATTTTGTGAAGCATATCATGAAATATCAGCATCATGGCCCTTTGATAGGTTGCTCCTACATTCTTTAGGCCAAATGGCATCATGTTCCAGCAGTAGGTTCTCGATGGGCAAGTGAAAGTCATCTTGTGTTGATCTTCTTTTGCTATCATAATCTAGTTGTATCCTGAAAATCTGTCCATTAACGATAGCATCTCATGCCCTTCTATCATGTCCACTATCATATCGATATTGGGAAGTGGAAAGTCATCCTTGGGACATGCTTTGTTCAAATCTCTAAAATATGTATAGATTTTGATAGCTCTATCAGGTTTTGAAACAGGTACCAAGTTTGATACCCATTCTGGATAATCAATTGGTCAGATGAATCCAGCATCTAATAGCTTTTTGAGCTCCATTTTGACTAACAAAGCAATTTGAGGATGCATTTTTTGAAGCTTTTGTCTAACAGGTTTTGCATCCAAATACACTGCTAGGTGGTGGACCACAGTATTTGGATCAAGTCCTGGCATATCAACATAACTCCATGCAAAGTTTATTTGTCTTTCCCTTAGGAATGCTGCTAGGAGTTCTTGCTCTTCTGATAATAGTGATTTTGCATAAAATGTGATATGTGGGGTCTCCTTTGTTCCTATGTTGACCAGATTGCAATTTTCAGCCAAGACTACTGACTTCTCTTGATGAATAGCTCTTAAGGGAAGATTGAATCCTTCATCCTCGGGCACCTCAGAGAGGTTTTCACCATTGGATACGTCCTTTCTTTTTACTATTTTCTTGTCAGTGAGTGCCACAATGTGGTTTTCACTCAAGGACTTGGATATGATTCTTAGTTTCTCACTTTTGTGCCTAAAGGATTCAATCATTTCCCCATAATAAGCATGTGTGTCCAACTCCATTATAAACCCTGCCTTATGATCCCCATCTGGAATGTTATCCCTCAAACCCATGAATTCTAAGAGCGCCTCATTATTTTTGAATGTATCAAGAACTGGTGGTCCTCGTTGGTCATAGTTGATCAGCTGGGGTAGACTAAGCAGATCTCATGATTTTGACTATTTGGTTCAAAGGATATGGTACTAATTATACACAAGGTGGTATCTTCAAATAGCCTAGGTAGATTGGATAAGGTATCTTCGTCGTCGCTACTAATATAGGGCTCGGTTATAAAATTATGTGTGTCCCTATTTGTGACTATTGGTGAGTGTAGTTGTACTATTACTGGCTGAGGAGAAACATTAGCGGCTCTAACTGGAGGACTTCAGCCACGTATGGTTATTCTCAGAGTGGCACATCCAAGACCAAGATTTGTTATGGGTCATGTCTCTGGCATGATAGGTATTTTGAGCCCATTGTCATTTTGTCCCAGTCTTTGATTTCGGTCATAGCCCATCGCAAGCATCATTTGTAGGCCCTTTCTTGTCTCATCCATTGGTAATTTAGGTGTCGGTATTTCATCTCGATATAGCATGTGGGATGGATCTTTCTCAATAACCTCTTGACCAAGCTCTCCCCAGTTTGTGAATTTAGGATAATCCTCAGGATTTGTTTGCGATGTAGAAGCTTGATTTTCTCACAGGTGTCCCCGTGACCTAGGAGATTGTGGTAACTCTCCTATCACAAAAGCATTATTAGGGAGCCTATAGCTTCCACAACCATCCTCCTGGATGATGAGCTTGATGTCGGAGATGGTGGGAATGGCATGAGTGGTAGGTGTCTCTATCGTAGAAGTGGACGTGAGGGTGTCGAGGTCGATGTATGATGTGGATGGGCCTTCGTCATTCTTTGGAACTTGGGGGATTTTGTAATATTTGGCTTCAAGATTCTTGCAATATGAGAATGGCTTGGGATCTCTGTGGATGGTAACCTCTTGTCCATTATGTGTGAATTTCACACATTGGTGGAAAGTTGATGCTACGGCTTTCATCGCATGGATCCATGGGCGTCCCAGGAGGATATTGTATGGCAAGTCGAGGTCCAAGACCTGACAAGTGGTTTCCCATGAGCGTTGGCCCTACTTGAATAGGGAGTTTGATTGTGCCCTGAGACACTCTTTCTTGGTCATCGTATGCTCTTATTGTGATGCCCTTGCCTTTGTTGATGGAATCTTCTGATATTTTCAAATGTTTGATGAGGCTAAGAGAATAGATGTTCAAACCCGTACCTCCATCCACCAAGACCCTTTTGATTTTTCTCTTGTTCACAATGACCTCCAAGTGAAGTGCACAAATGTGACATGGTTGGGCGGGAAAATCTTGGTCAGAAAATGTAAGGAGATTAGGTGTTATGATGTTTCCAACCATAGCTTGGAATTGTTCT
>VDFB02067081.1:0-12921 GCA_007258455.2 Sequoia sempervirens
GTAATAGTCGAAACCTAGTTTTTGTCCAATAACTCAAAACTTTCCCAAAACACTAGAGAAAACCTTGATGGTTTTAGACACCCATTTTGGAGTTATTAAATATACTTCAAGGGAAAGTACAAGTGATTTTGCAAATTTTACAGTGATTTTGCACTCATTGATTCCCTAAAGAAAACCTTATCTTGACTATAATCCATCAGTCACATATGATCACATCATTCTTGACCATTTGATATCATGAAAAGGGTATGTTTAGGATCATGATGGGCCAAAAAGTGGCAATATGTAGCTAATATGATGGTCCATGTCGCTGATGAATTTTTTTCTACCCAAAATTGATGAAACGAAAAGGGTTTTTAAAGGAGATTCTTAGCTTTCCACCAATATAAATTATGTTTTACTTTGAATTTAATAAATAAATATTATTCATTCTCTATTTGAATTACGACTAAAGTCCTAATTGATAGGCTGATTGAAAAACATCTATAGCTTTCAAAGCGAATATGCATTTTTGAATCACGAAACATGCATCACATTCTATGCTTCACATACTATAAGATTAAAAAAAATTAGATTTCATGGTACTTTACCAAGTTAAGGTGGTCAGGACATATGAGTTTTTATATTTTTTTTAAAAGTTGTCATAAAAATTATAATTAATTATTTACTTGGAAAAAATTACAAAAAATATGCATCACATCGGGGACATGAGTCACTCGTATATATAAAATATTATCATTTTATTGTGGCTAGGGTGGTCAGCAGGACACCTACTTCTTATTTTCCTGAAATTCAAGTACTACTACTGCTGAAATTTCAAATTTTCACCAAATAGATATATTTTTATAAATCAAGCCTAGTAGTTTAGAAACTACATTCAATTTTGCTTCACAAAATTCTATTCTAACATATTTTTTGTAATAATATAGATAACTTATTCAAAATTTTTATGTCCGAGAGTTGCCTAACTCTGATTTTCTAATTTTTTGCCTTAAGGGCCTATTTTTTTTCCATGATGATCTTGCACATACCCAAAACCTCCAAAATATAGTATTCAAATAACCCATATATCCTTGAGAATTTGTGCAGGTCTCTCTGATTCATAAATCATTATATTCTCATTTTCAGCATATCGGCGAAAGAACAGAAATGTCACACTGATCGTATTACATAAGAAGATACACATCAAGATGACACGATCAACGGTCACACCGATAAATGTTTTTTTTGGCAAGACAAGTTCCATCGGGGTGAAATGAAAAGGTCATACCAAGCATATAGGTCTCACTGATGAAGTTCCATCAGAAAGAAACCTCTCTTGTCTCACCGATCAAAGCACAAGGAGTTGTATCAAAAGGAGTCTTGGCAACATGATATTGAAGGAATAATCATTGGGGAGACTTATAACATCGGGTAAATTACTAAATGTCTTAGTGATACACCATGTCTTGTGGATGAAAACACAAATAGATCAAGATAGTCATCAGGGTGACTCTTGGTGACATTTATATGAATCAGATGGATAGACTATGTGATATAGGCATAATGTCTCCCTGACCAAAAGAATGTTTAATGAATGTTAGTCAAGCCTAAATAAAATGATCACCCAAATTTTGAATTGTCTTTCTGATAGGACATTTGATGTGACAGTGGGTAAATTCAAAAATCACCTACGCTCATGTTCAAAGCTAGGATTACTAAAGAAGACATATCGGGGAGATTGGATTATGGTCTCATTGATGAAGGGAATCTATTGGCAAGACAAGTCATCGGTGTGACATTGGATCTATCTTGCCAATGGAAGTCATTAGCAAGACATGGCCATCGAGGAGGTGTGATGTAAGCAAACTCCAAAGGTTGCTTGCACTATCTTGTAGAAGACTTTCCACTGTCTCCTGCCTAGAACCTACTACCAAGGGTTCTTGTTGAGCTTAAAAGACTATCCTAGTCCTGCTCCAACTCTTCTCAAAGAGTTCTTCACTAGTGCTTTACCTCTGGAGTACCCACACCTTCTTGCAACTGACTATTCTTCCTTGGACTTAGAAGGTTCTAAGTGCCAACTTCTCCATCTGACTTGAACTCTTTGCAGGGGAGATAGATGCTTTGTTTCCATGCATTTCATGTTCATTTGAAGGCAACTTGGAGATTCCCTATCCTTCACTTCACCCGATTTCCAAAATCTTGCTTGAAGAGGCCTAGTTTCTACTAGCCTTTACCAGTCCCTTTTCTGCCCTTTTCTTTCAAACTTGACACACAACCTAGTGAAAAAATCACATTTCCTGACACCCTTTTCAGACTCTTAAATCTTTCAAAAGTTTTCAGGTCACTGTCAGTACCATACAAGTGATTCCTATGACCTTGGAGAGGAGGCCTAATTGCCCTATCTTCTAGGGTTTCACTGTTTCCTCTTTCAAATCTGCCTATGATGGATTGATGGAAGCCTCATTCCTTTTGGACTGTGAAGATACTATCTTCCCCACCTGGAACTATACGAATTCTGTACAATGGACTATTCCCCTGCCTAAGTTCTTAGCCTATACTCACTCAAACCTCTAACTGGGCAAACACAACTCGCCTAGGGTTTGGAATTAAAAATCTTTGCTTGGATTTCTAGAATCCCTACTCCTACATTCTTAAAATGGACTGGCTCCCCTGTCATTTCAAACTAATTGCAGGGAGATCCTATGATTAGTTCTTATGGGGGAGCCACGAAAAAGCTTGACTGTTCAAAACAAAAGAAACTAGTAATCTACACTGTGATCTATGAATTAGAAACAAGAACCCTACCCTAAGCTACCTGATTTCCAAGTGGAAAACATTCAAAACTATTCTATAAATCTAAATACAGTGACAAAACAATATTTACAATGCCTTTTTAATTCACTGTTTCCCAAGAACTCACGGGTAACACAAAAAAAACACAGAAATCTGCAAAAACAGGAATAAAAACCCTTTACAACCTATTCTATGGATACAAAACACTATCACCACTCAAAAAAAAATTCTTATACAAAGAAAGATACCTAAACTACTCTGTGAACAAGAATACAAAGTTGTTTCAATATACACAACGCTTATATTAACTCTGCTTTGCAAAACACACAGGATTTTTTAGATAACAGAGTTCTTTTCTTTTATTCTATTCAACAGCCAAAACTTGATACTAATTACAACAACAACTAACTGCTAACTACGAGCCACCTCTATTTTGATGCCTTTTCCACATTCAAAGGCAATTGATTGAGCTCTCACCCTGATTTCAAGGGATTCCCAATCCCACTAAGATGCGGACAACTCCACAACTGCGGTTATGCATCTTCCACAATAGCATTTTGCAACTCATCTCTATGTTATGATCCTAATTTTTAGGACCTCAATCTCCTTGTTTCGAACCATCAACTTCCTCAATTGCCTCTTGGCATCTTTTCAACTATGATCATGTGTTTAGAACACATTTATCACCTACATACTAACATCAGCTGTCCAAAGCTAATTCAAAGCAAAATTTAACAATTTTGATTAACTAAGATGGTATATTCCTAATGACTAACTCATCCACACCAACAAGACCTTCTAAGGTCCAATTCAAACAACTAAGATCCTGACTTGGATGAGGTCAGTACAAGCCAAAATTGTGCAAACCAAAATGGAGGTCAGCCTAGGTGCTCCTGCACCATCCTCCCCAAAACAGAAAACTTCAATCCATCCTTGGATTGAGTGAGTTAGGATCAATGCCCAACTTCTTGAACTCTGCCTCCTTGATCCATATTGCATCTTCATCAGGTTGTCCATGCCTCTTGATCAGGTGTTCTTTATACTCTTTGTTCCTAGTCTTCTTGTAGACCCTGGTATCCAAGATTTGATCAGCTTGTTTGACTGTAGCAGTGGGCAGTTTGAGTTCTTCAACATCTTGGGTTACTTCCTGGAAGGTCTGATCCATGATGATTGGTGGTATTTTGTAGTGTACAAGGTCTACAACATTGAAAATAGGGGATAGTCCACTGTCATCTGGCAATTGCACTTGGAAAGCATTGTTTCCATACTTCTCCAAGATAGGACAGGGACCTATCCTCTTCATTTGCAGCTTGTGAGGAACTGCCTTCTGCAATCTAGCCTTGTTCAAATGCACCATAACTAGGTCACCAACATTAAACTGAACCTCTTTCCTATGCTCATCCACCTTAGTTTTATGTTTCATGGTATTCTCTGCCAAGGTTTTTCTGACTGTCTCATGAATTTCTTGCATTGCACAAGGAAAGTCATCTGCATAACCACTTCCCTTGACCCCATCCTTCAACTCTCTCAGCTCATAAACACCTCTAGGGTGTAGTCCATAGACAATTTCAAAGGGAATCTTCCTTGTAGATCTATTTAATGTATCATTATAGGCATATTCAGCTTGCCCTATAATCTGATCCCATTGTTGACCATACTCCTTGGTCAAGCATCTTAGAAGGTTTCCAAGTGTCCTATTCACAACTTCGGTCTGACCATCAGTTTGGGGATGGTATGCAGATCCAAAGGACAAATTGGTTCCCATTCTTTGCCAAAGAGTCTTCCAAAATGACTCATAAACTTAGTATCCCTGTCTGATACAATGCTAATTGGTAAGCCATGAATCTTGACTATCTCCTTAAAGAAAAGAGAGGCTATTTGACTGGCATCATTGGTTGTTTTGCAGGGTACAAAGTGAGCCATCTTGCTGAATCTGTCTACAACAACATAAACATTGTCCATACCTTGCTTTGTCTTGGGTAAACCAACTACAAAGTCCATGCTCAAGCATTCCCATGGCCTAGAAGGGATAGGCAGTGGCTAGAATAGGCCTGCATTTGAAGAAGTGCCTTTTTCCTTTTGACACACTACACAACTCTCCACATACTTCCTGATATCTAGGTTCATCCTAGGCCAAAAAGAAAACCTTTGGACAAGCTCTTGAGTTTTAGTGATCCCAAAATGTCCACTCAATGCACCACTATGCTTCTCTTGTATTAAGTTTTCTCTAATAGAACCTCTAGGAACACAAAGCTGATTTCCTTTAAAAAAAAGGTCACTTTGCAGGGTATATTTAGCATATTTTCTATGGAAATGATTCTTATACTCAAGACATACCTTATAAATTTCTGCAAAGTCTTCATCATCTGCATATAGATCTTTGGAAATTGATCTATTCCCATGCTCAACTGAATTTCTTGGGAATTGTGAGGACTCATACGCTCAATGCATTATACTTTGTTGAGAGCTCCTTTCTTGTGCTTGATATTGAAGGTGTAAGCTGAAATACTCCACCAATTTCATGTGCACAGTGACTCAACTTCTCTTTGTGAATTCAGAAGCGGAGTGCTTGATTGTCAGTACACAATGAATTCCTTAGGGAAGCAAGTAGTGCCTCCATTTCCTTAGTGCTTGGACCAATGCATACATCTCAAGGTCATAAGAAGAATACTTCTTCTTGGCTTCACTTAACTTCTCTGAATGAAAATCCACCGGTCTACCCTCTTGGCTGAGAACAGCTCCAATAGCTACATTGCTTGCATCACATTCAATGGTGAATAGCTTCTCAAAGCTTGGCAACACTAAAATAGGTTGGGTAGCTATCTTTTCCTTCAGCAACTCAAAACTCTTGTTAGCTTGCTCATTCCATACAAACTTGGTTTTCATTCCTCCTTTAATGGTATCCAACATAGGAGCACAAATAGCACTAAACTATCTTATGAATTTCCTATAATACTGAGCAAGACCATGGAAGCTTCTTACCTTTGTTGATGTCTTTGGAGTGGGCCAATTGAGAATGGCTTCTACCTTGCTGCTGTCCATCTTCAAGTTTCCATGTGATAGCACAAATCCAAGGTACACCAGCTCTGTTTTGATGAACTCACACTTTTCCATATTGATCTCTAGCTTCTCCTCTTGCAGCTTCTTGAAAATCAACTCAATGTGTTGGAGGTGCTCTTCTCTCGTTATGCTATAGATTAGTATATCATCAAGATACACTACTACAAACTTGCCAATGTAGTATTTGAGGATTTCATTCATGAGTCTCATGAATGTGGAGGGGGCATTAGACAATCCAAATGGCATAACTAGCCACTCATAGAGACCCTCATTAGTTTTGAAGGTTGTTTTCCACTCATCACCCTCATGTATCCTAATTTGATGATAGCCACTCTTTAAATCTATCTTGGTATAGTACCTAGCTTCACCTAGACAATCCATGAGATCTTCAATTCTAGGGATAGGGAACCTATACCTGATTGTTATCTTGTTGATTGCTCTGGAATCAGTACAAAGCCTCCATTCTCCTCCTTTCTTAGGTGCTAAGACAGTGGGTACTGCACAAGGACTAATGCTTTTCCTAATAAGACCTTGGTCAAGTAGTTCTTGAATCTGCCTAGCTATTTCCTCATTTTGCTGAGGTGTCATCTTGTAGGTTGCTTTGTTTGGAAGGGTAGCTCCTGGTATCAAGTCTATCGTATGAATTATGGCTCTTTTAGAAAGTAAGGTTGCTGGTTGACCACTACTTACAATGCTTTCATAGGTCTGCAACAAGTCTTGAATCTCCTTGGGTAACTCTTGCTTTTCAGCTGCCTTCTCTTTGCTTACTTCTCTTGGCTTGATCATTACTGCATAGCCAACTCCTTCTCCTTCTTCCAAGGCTCTTAAGAACTCTTTTTCACTAGCTATGAGCAGCTTAGAACCTGCTGTCTGCACCTCTATATCTTCTAACAAAGATTGAATCTTGTAGGTTACATTGTCCTTCTTGAAGGTATATGAATTCTTAGCTCCATCATGCACAGCTTGACAGTCAAATTGCCAAGGCCTACCTAGGAGCAAGTGGCATGCATCCATAGGTAATACATCACACAATACCTTGTCTTTGTACTTGCCAATTGAGAACTCCACCCATGCTTGTTCATTCACCAAGACATGCTGACCCTTATTGAGCCATGTGACCTTGTAAGGATTATTGTGAGGTATCATTGTCAATTTTAGTTTGCTGACTACCTCCTCTGACACAATATTGTCAGTAGAACCTGAGTCTATAATGACCTTACATACTTTCCCCATCATCTTGCATTTTATCCTAAACAAGGACCTTCTTTGGCTTGGCTCTTCTTTGACTAGTTCTTTGATCAAAGTCCTCCTCATCATGAGATTTTCACCTTCCTCTGAGTTCAATGGTACTTCAAGTTGTTTATTTGTTGTAGTAGTCTTGTCTTGAATCAGATTGGATCTCCTATCTCCTCCATAAGAAGTGTTACCTTTCTCAAGACATCTATAGGTCGGGTGTCCCAATTGGTTGCAATGATAACATTTCATGTTGGTGAAGTAACTACCTCTTCCTTGTCCACCACTTCTTCCTCTGGAGCTGAAACCTCTTCCTCTACCACCTCTACTAGAGCTTCCTTCTTGCTGTTCAGAAAATCTAACTTCTCCTTGGGCTTTTGATTCTAAGCTTCTTCCACTATAGCTTCCTCTTTGTCCTCTACCGTCTTTCCCTTTACCTCTACCTTTGGGGTTTTGTTCTTGTTTCTTTTTGCCTTTCTCCTCTATCTTCAAAGCCATTTGATAACATTGGAAAACTGATTTGAAGTTTACCAAACTCATGTCTTCTTGAATAGACCATTTGAGTCCATTTAGGTACCTTGCTAATTTAATACTCTCATCTTCAACCACCTTTGAGCTAAGGCACAATTTTTGAAACTCCTCTGTATATGTTTGAACATCCATGTCTTTTTGCCTCATATTGTGTCTTCTCCTATGCAACTAGACTTCATAATCATCAGGGAGATAAGTCTGCCTTATCTTAGTCACCATTCCTCTCCATGAAACTATAGGACCTTTGCCTTCTTTCTCTCTTTCAGATTGCACGAACTTCCACCATGTGAGAGATGCTCCTCTCAACCTTGACTTGGCCACCTTTACCTTTTGGGCCTCTGTTATGCCATCACACTCAAAGTGATTCTCAATTCTCTCAATCCAGTCTACAACTAAATCAGGGTCCATTTGTCCACTGAAAAGTGGCACACTTTCCAATGCTTTACCACTCAAGGCCTGCAATGCCTTCAAGAATGGTTCCTCTGCAAGAACAGGATTAGGCTATGGAGCTTCCTCCTCCAAATCCTCTTATTTTTCCTTGGCTTCATGTTCTTCCTTCTGCTTTATCTTGTCTTTCACAGTATCTGCTGTCTCATGGAATTCATCCAGGAGTTTCTCCATTTGAGATATCCTTTCTCTGAGCAACCAGTTATCTTCCTCTTGCTCTTCTACCTTTTTAGCTAGCTCTACATTTGTCACCATGGTTTCTTCCTCTAGTGTGTTCTCTCCAACTGACTCAGTGGCTTGGCTCATTAATCACAAGCCTTGAATCACCCTCAGCTCTGATACCAATATGGTGTAAGATAACTCCAAAGGTTGCTTGCACTACCTTCTAGAAGACTTTCCACTGTCTCCTACTTCGAACCTGCTACCAAGGGTTCTTCTTGAGCTTAAAAGACTGCTCTAGTCCTGCTCCAACTCTTCTCAGAGAGCTTTCTACCTTGTGCTTTACCTTTGAAGATTCCACACCACTCAAAATTGTTGTCTTCTTCACAAACACCACTTGAAATTTCAACCTTTCTCACTACACCTAGAAGAGTCTAGATGCGAACATCATTATCTGACTTGAACTCTTTGTAGGGGAGGTAAATGCTCTGTTTCCATTCATTTCAACACCAATGGAATGCATCTTTGTGGTTCTTTAACCTTCACTTTACCCAATTTCCAAATCTTGCTTGAAGAGGCCTAGTTTCTACTAGCCTTTACCAGTCCCTTTTTTGGCTTTTTCTGCCCAAAATCTCAACATAGCCTAGCAAACAAAACACATATTCTAACACCCTTTTCAGACTTTTAAATCTTGCCTAGGTTGTCTAATCTCTGGCAATACCGTACAGCTAATTCCAAGGATCTTGGAGTGGAGGCCTAATTGCCCTATCTTCTAGGGTTTCACTATTCTTTGTTTCAAATCTTCTACCAAAAGCTTGATTAAAACTTCAAACCTTTTGTCAGTCCAAGATCTTACCTAGCCCTATCAGGAATCGTACGGATTTTGTATAGTGCTTATATCCCCTGCCTAAGTTTACAATTTTACCCTACCAAACTCCTAACCGGGTTCAAAAGCTTGCCTAGGGTTTGGTCTTGCATAACATAGCTTGTCTTTCAAGGTTTCCTACTTCTAAACCTATAGAAAAAGGTGGCTCCCCTTTCATATTCTACTGTTCTCAGGTAAATCCCATGGACAGAGTTTAGAGGGGAGCCATTTATTTGTTTGACTATCCAAAACAAAGAAAATAGGACTTTACACTCTATTCTATGATCACAAAACACTAAAACAACTCAAAGACTCTTGACCACCAGTTGGAATACACTCTTTGAAATTCAATAAACACAAAAACACTGAGGAATCGGGATATTCAATGTCTCTTTTATAACTGTTCCTCAAGAACTCGGGTAAAACACAGAAAATACAGTCCTTTTTATTCCTTGCAAAGCAAAACTTAACTATTATGCATATATTCTTAGTCAATGAACTATTTACAAAGGAAAAGATGCTAGAATATGTTAAGAAAACTCTGATCCAATGCCAAATAAATACATATAGACCATATACATCACAGTTCTGAAAACACACGAGGTTTTCAGTAAACACACAAAAATATGGAAGATGCTAACTGTTTCCTATTCTTTCACAACAAAATTTGTTTACAATGATCTAACTGCTCTCTACGAGCCACACATTCTACATTTGATGCCTTTGCCACCATTCAAGGGTATTTGATCGAGCATTATCCCTGATTTCAAGGGATTCCCAATGCCAAGTAGGTTGCATGCAATTCCATAAACCTTGCCATGCAATTTACAAACATTTTGTAACTTATCAACATGTTATGATCCTGAAGTTAAGGACCTCAACCTCCTTACTCCTAACCATCAACTCCATAACTGTCCATTTGGCATCTTTTAATAAAGACCATGTGTTTAGAACACAATAACTACCCTATATACAACATAGGCTGTCTAAAGCTAATAAAGCCAAAATTTAAAAGCATGATTAAACTAGGATGACATCTATGCTAATGATTAATTCAACACACCCACACAAGACCTTCTAAGGTGCAATTCAAACAACTAAAATCCTGACTTGGCTAAGGTCAGTACAAGACAAAATTTGCATTCATACATGAAGGAGCACAAGGGTGCCCCCCATCCACCTTTATGGAAGACTATGTGGATGACTTATTGCCAAATCTCACAAGAGGACACGAAATATTTTCAAAGATATTTACCACGAGAAGTTCAATGTTCTGCAATCTTCAACTAAAGAAATGTTTCTTTCTGCGATAAATCTTAGAAACCCTGATACTGTTTCTAAAGAGGCATAGAGGTTGATCCGTGAAAGTACAAGCTATAATGACATGCCGCCACCACAAAATATTAGTCAGTTTCACCACCGCAAGGACGACACATACCATCGAGGTGTTCATAGCTCAACTGGCAAACAAAAGCTTACCATTTACACATCTATTACATAAAAATGTCCCATTCAAATGGGAGGAAAAGTGTGAAGTAGCTTTTAATCAGATCAAGCAATATCTTATGAATCCACCAGTTCTAATTCTGCCAGTACTAGGAAAGCCACTCATACTCTACATTTTTGCAACAAAAGTATCTTTGGGAGCATTACTAGCACAAGAGGATTCTACAGGTAAAGAAAGAGCCATATATTATATCAGTAGAACTTTAACAAGTCACGAACAAATTACACTTCCATTGAAAAAGCTTGCCTCGCAATAGTGTTTGCTTCCCAAAAATCGTGACACTATATGTTGGCTCATACAGTTAAGCTGATAACTAAAATTGATCCACTAAAATACCTCTTGAGTAAAGCTACCTTAACAGGAAGACTTGCAAAATGGCTAATGATCTTAAGTGAGTTTGACATTCACTATGTAGATCTAAGAGCTATAAAAGGACAAGTCATTGCAGATCAATTGGCTGATGCACCTTTACAAGAAGAAAATCCACTACACATTGAATTTCCTGATGCAGATGTCTTCACAACAACAATTAAGAACTCATGGACATTATATTTTGATGGATCTTATACACAACATGGCTCGGGGGCAGGGATTCTTTTTGTTACACCTGAAGGACATACAATACCTAAATCATATCGGTTGATGTTTTCCTACACAAATAACATAACTAAATATGAAGCATTACTCATAGGTATGAAGATACCATTAGAATGGCGAGTTACAGAGCTGAAAGTTTATGGTGATTCACAACTTGTCATTAATCAAATTAATGATGATTATCAGACTAAAGATGACAAGTTGCTACTTTACAAGAACATGGTGGATGATTTTAAAAAGTATTTTGTGACAATAAAGTTTTCTCAAATCCCAAGGATTGATAATAAAGCTGCAGATGCAATGGTTACAATTGCTTCCTTGATACAATTATCAAAAAATCAAAAATGATATGAATTATTGGTGGAACAATTATTTTCTCCAGCCTATGATAATCCTGAGATCCAAGTCATATACCATTTAACTGGTTCTGATTCACCTTTATATGGCAAGATTTATACCTATTTGAAAGATAACATCTTACCCCCGAACTTATCTCGAAACCAGAAAAAGAATTTCATACGCCAATCATCCTGCTACACCTTGATTGCCAATATCCTTTACTGATGTGGTCTTGATGGTACACTCCTTCGATGTCTTGAACATGATGAATCTGAAAAAGCCTTACAAGAGGCACATAGTGGTATTTGTGGAACTCATTCAAGTGGTTTAACTTTAGCTAAGAAACTTGTTAGAATGGGATATTATTGGCCTACCATGGAAAAAGAATCCTTTTCTTTTGTCAAGAAGTGTTCTAAATGCCAGATCCATGGGAATCTTATTCATGCACCTGCACAGGAATTACAACCTTTCCTTCCGACATGGCCTTTTTCTTAGTGGGGATTAGATCTTGTTGGAAAAATACATCCTTCCTCATCAAATGGGCATAAATTCATCATCACGGCTATAGAATATTTCAAAAAATGGATTGAAGTTGTTCCTTTAACGACTGTGACCAGTAAACAAATCTCTTCATTTATCCTGAATTACATCATATGCCAATATGGAATTCTTAATTCCATCATCACTAATAATGGAAGACCATTCAAGAATCAGGATGTTGATGAACTTTGTGAAATATTTCACATCCAACACAGGTTCTCCACACCTTACTATCCACAAGGAAATGGTCAAGTTGAAGCTTCAAACAAAACAATTCTGAAGATATTGAAAAAGACAGTAAATGATGTTGGTCATGATTGGCATGTACAATTAAAACCAGCTTTGTGGGCATACAGAACTAACATTCGCACACCAACAGGAGCTACCCCATATTCCTTGGTATATGGAGCAGAAGCAATTTTTCCATTAGAGAAATACCTTCGCTTCCGGTATCACTCAAGGGATTAATAAATGATGAAGCCTATCGAGTATCTCACCTACAAGAATTGGAATTGTTAGATGAAAGACGCCAACATGCAGCTGATCATTTGAAGGGATATCAACAAGTTATGTCCCGTAGCTACAATCACAGAGTTATATCACAGACATTTCAAGTAGGCGACTTAGTCTTGAAAGAGAACCCACACAATCAGCAAGATAGGGAAAAGAAAGGAAAATTTGAACCAAATTGGCTTGGTCCATTTGTCATCATTGCAGCATACGGTTCTGGGGCATATCAGTTATCTACATCAGAAGGGAACCTATTTGAAGAGCCGATCAATAGCATTTATTTGAAGAAGTTCTATCCATAAAAATTAGAAAAAGTCCTGAAAAACTCCATAAAAATCAGAAAAAGTCCTGAAAAACT
>VDFB02067082.1:0-20708 GCA_007258455.2 Sequoia sempervirens
TGAAGAATTTGCTCTATGAGTTTTATTTTCATAATTATGTTGTAACTCAAGACCATGATTGGAATCCATTGTTGTATGTTAGGGATTTCTAATTAAGGGAATTTATGTCTTGGGTGCAAAATGAGATTAGTTGGGGACATCAACATGGGGCTTATAAGCAATTTGAGACTAACATCCCTTTGCCTATTAGGGCTAAATCAAGCAACCCAAGGGATATTTATAGAGAATAGCACAGAATGCTTCTCAGACCTAGTTATGGCAACATGATTATTCCTTGGATTGAGGCAGCTTATAGTGAGTATGAGGTAAAGGCAGTAGAAAAGGAGGAAACTATGAGAAGATGTATATCACAAAGATGGAATAGCCTAACTCATGAGATGAAGTAGGTTGAGCCTCATTCCATCCATAATTATGTTGCAATGCTAAAAAGGATACCCTTCCCCTATTGGAGGACTAAAAAGATGTTAGGTTGGGGGGAGTGATGAGCCTAGTTTTTGGTACAATTTTGGGTAGATTCTATAGTTTATTTGTTGGAATTTGTCATGGAATTTGATGTTAAATGTTGATATTTTCATAACGTTGCCCTCAAACCATAGACATTGGGCTTAATCCTATCTCTGCAAGTTTTAATGAAATTAGCATATTATGAGGATTAACTATATTTATTTTCCATGTGGCTAATGAGTGTTCCTTAAGGTGGTTATAGAAGTGCAGTTATTGTGCTTACTGACATTGTCATGTAGATTCAATTTAAAGATGCTAAGTTGAGGAAGGCACTGCCAATTGGGCATGCACCATAACATTCAACAAAGGAATTGCTCAAATTCAACAAGGTCGATGGCAGAAGATTCCTCATGCAACTAAATGTAACCACCTCGTAGTGGACTTTAATGATTGAGCATGTATGGGAATTACTGTTGTGTTGAATCTACGTTTGGACCTACATGTCTGACCAGATTCCATGCACACGTAACCGCCATCGCTCCATTTTCTCTGTTTTCCCTAAATGGAATCCTCCCAGTCATGGATTTGACTGTCGTGTTTAGCTGATAGTATAAATAAAGATCTGATTCTCCTTCCTTAGGGGGTTGCACAATTTGATATTGTACTTTCACTCTCAAGTTTTATTAATATTGATACATTACTCTTTTGTACTCATGATTTGTAGTTAATAAATAAAGTCTCAAGTTCGAGCATCTGAGTTCTCATTAGTTTTAAGGGATACTTATCCAAGGGGGGCCACTTGGTGAGTGATCCATATTCTTATTTTAGCATTAGTTTAGTATTACTTGTTTAGTAAATTAGTTAGAAATCTGGCATCGACTATTCTTGCAGCCACTAGAAATCCATTTTGTGACTATTCCTGTAGCCAAAGTAGACAGAGTAGTTCCCTATTTTTTGCTCATATTTTCACTCTTGTTATGCATTTTAGTTTTATGTAGTTGTTGATTGATGATTGGCATTTATGGTATTCTCTTCTAAGCAATTTACTTTCAGTATTGTGTGTTCCTTAGCTATAGGATGAAATGGCTACCTTGAGTTCCTAGTGCACATACTATGCTGACCCATTTCAAGTTCATGTCCCTGGGTTGACAAGTTAAATGCACCTTCATGATGATTGAAATTGCTATTTAAGTTAGATGTCCAATCTTTGAATCATGGTTGTAAGGGCTTAGTTATTAAATCATTGTAGGAGGCCAACAATGATTATGATGGATGCATTTGATTTCTATTTTATATATGTTATGTGATGTTCTATATAATGATGATATTATATGTTATGGATGCAAATGATGATACAACTAATTCTATGATGCTTTATAAATGATGCCTATGTGATGTATGTGATGGATCCTATTATGATAATGAAATGCAATGCATTTTATGTTTTTTTACTTTTTTAATGCAAATAAATGATGCAATGAATGACTGAATGATGTATGAAATGATCACATGATGGTGCATAGTTCTATGTGTTTATGATGTTTATATGATGATGATCATGATTATTATTTTGGTTATGCAGTGATGATATGATAATGTATGTATGCAATGATGAGATGATAATGTATGATCAATGATTCTATATGCTTTATGGATGATGTTTTATATGTGATATGGATTCAATATTGTAAATGATGTGAGATGTTTATGTGATGATTATTTTGATCCAACTAATCCTTTTCCAGTCTTGGATTTGAGTAATAAAAAATTTATGCATCCTAACAAATCTATCTTCACTACTAGTTTTAGATGTTCATAACAAAGGCATTATATCCTTTATTATCTAATCATGTTTTCCAACAACCTTTTCTTCTTGGAAATCTTACTCTGCTAGATATGTCTTTCAATCTTCTTAATTGAATCCAAGATCCATTTTATTAAAGGAATAAATAATTTCAATGATGCATCAAATTCAATTATGCCGCTATTAAAATAGAGATGTTTTTCTTCTTGAATTTTGTTGGATATGTCTTTCAATCTTCTCAATGGACCAATTTCTTAATCCATTAATAATGAATGAGATGATTTGGATCATGCAAGTGAGATGCAATGAACTTCTTTTTGTGTTTTCTGATGCACATATTGATGTAATTCCTAGATGGATGAATGATGTGATCTTGTACATATGATATGATGATGAAACTGATGTGCTAATGTGTGAGAATGATTTCTAATGTATGAAAATGACAATGCAACTAATGTGCAACTATATGAAAATGATGTGTTTTTTATTAATGTCAAATGTACTCAATTCGTTAATGAGAGATAACATCATTGTGAAATTTCTTGTAGATTTGGAAATCCCATAGATATAGATACAGACTAATCATGGATGCAATCTACCATACTCATGCTAATCTAATATGCAAATGTTGTCATTGTAATAGTTAATTTTTCATGCTTTTTATCATCATTGAGCCTTTAAAATGTTGAAAGTGAGTACAAGCATCGATGGTATATTTAGACCATGATAACCTGAGTACTTCTTCCATGATTTTTGATATTGCAATTTAACACAAGCATCTAGGTATAATTAAACTAAGATAACCTGAGCATTACCCATGTAAAAAGACAAAAGTTAACCAAGTTCCTATGAAAATTTTGAATGTCATCATTGATACTTTGTAGTTAACGTCCCACGACAATTTGCACAGTAATAGTCATCAACTCACAAACATCAAAAAAAGAAAAATCATACTCCTTCCTAGATCCTCTAGTTTGATACATCATCGAGGTGCTCTAGAGATATGATGAAAAAAATGAAAGTTCAATAGTTGAACATTAATGCCATAGTGATACAACCATTATTCAAAAGGAACATCATCCATTTGAGGTTTGTTGTGATTTTGATTGATTTAGCTGTTTGATATTTGATGGTTGATGTGTTACTGATGGTGATCAATGTTCAATGTTGTGTTGGGCTATGATCTTTGTATTTGTTGTGTTTTTCTAAAGGCTAAAGATCAAATTTTATTTCCCCTAGTCTAGGATGAGACACGATTGCAATGCCAAGATATGTACATGATGCTTTTCGGTGGTAGGAAGATTGATGGTGAAAGTGGATAGCGAAAACGAATGGTAGACATGCTCAAATAGATGGAAAAGCTATTCTATCACAAATAGCGCCTATTCTCAGGTTTTCACTACTTGTTTTTATTGCACTTTTTTAGATTTTATGATTTTTTTGACTTTTTTCAATTTTTCACTTTTTTTGTATTTTTCTCTTTTTTTTCTTTTCCTTCTTTTTGTATTTTTATTTTTTTTCTTTTTTGCTTTTTTTTTGGTTGCTACCATGATGCCTGTTTGCTAGGTTTTCATCAAAGGAAACCATTTTTTTAGGACTTTTTATGATTTTTTTTGTTTTTTTTTAGGACTTTTACTGATGCACTGGATGATTCAAGTGTAGAATTTCTTAATATGTAGGTTGTTGAGGAGTTTATCAAACAAATCCCCTTTAGGTGTGGACAAATGATATGCTCCTGATTCGAAGATTGATACAACTACAAAGGGACCTAGCCAATTAGGTTCAAAATTCCCTTTCTTCTCTTTATCTTCTTGATTATGAGGATTTTCTTTTAGGACCAAGTCACCTACCTTAAATGTTCTTGGTTTGACTCTGTGGTTTTAGCTCCTAGACATCCTCTACTAGTAGACTTTCATGTGATCAACTGCTTGTTGACGACGCTCATCTAACAGTTCCAACTCTTGTAACTTGGACACTCTGTAATCCTCATCTGATATGATCCCTTTTAGTGACACATGAAGTGGAGATATTTCCACCTCAAGGGGTAGAATGGCCTATGATCCACAGACTAGAGCATATGGTGTAGCTCCTATCAGGGTTTGGATACTAGCTTTGTAAGATCACAAAGTAGGGTTCAGTTGAATGTGCCAGTCACATCCAACATCGTTGATGATTTTCTTCAAGATTTTTTAGGATAGTCTTGTTTGAGGCATCTTCTTGGCTATTTCCTTGGGGATAGTATGGTGTAGAAAACCGATACTGTATATGGAGCCTCTCACAGAGTTCTTGGACATCTTGATTCTTGAAGGGTCTACCGTTGTCTATGATGATAGATTAAGGAATGTCATAGTGAAAAATGATATAATTTAGGATGAATGATGAAATTTTTTTTCTTGTGATGGTGGTCAAAGGAACAAATTCAATCCAATTCATAAAGTACTATGTGGTTGTGATGATAAACTTGTGTCTGTTTGATATTAAAGATGGGTGTATCTTACCTACAAGATCTAGTCCCAATTGATAGAAAGGCCACATGGATGTGAAAGGTTGAAACTCTTGTGTTGGTGCATGTATCAAGTTTCCATGGATTTGACATTTCTAAAACTTCTCGACATATTGGAATGACTCCTCCATATTTGGCCAGTACTACCCCAAATGCAAGAGTTTCTTAGCTAAAGTTAGGCCATTTGAATGTGTGCCACAGATACTATCATGAACCTCACATAAAGCAGTTTCAACTTCATTACATTCCAGACATTGAAGGAGAGTACCATTAAGACCTTGGTGATAAAGTACATCATCGATTAAGGTGTGGAAATTTGCTTGTTGAATAAGGTTTCATTTCTAATTTTGGGATAAATCAAGCAGGATGGTGTTTTCTTTTAGGTAAGTGTAGATTTTCCCATAGGTGGAAACATCAACCTCGGATAAATGGTAGATGACTTGGGATTCTATGTTTTCAGAGGATGGGTTGAGCACTTGTTCCACCATGAACTCATAGCGGGCTCATTTTTCAAGAATTTGAAGGAGAGAAGCAATGGTGACCATAGCATCAATAGCTTTGTTATCACCTCTAAGAATTTGCTCAAACTTTATCTCCACAAAGTACTTTTTGAAGTGATCAACCATTCTTTTATATGGCATCAACTTGTCATATTTTGTTTGGTAATCATCATTCACTTGGTCAATGACTAGTTTTGAATTGGCATAGACAAGTAATGTTGTGATCTTCCATTCAACTGCTACTCTGATTCCAATGATCAATGCTTCGTATTTGGGTGTGTTGTTGGTGCAAGGAAACATCAGTTTGTAGGACCTAGGAATGGTATCTCCTTGTGGCAAGATAAACAAGATTCCTATGATTGATCCATGTTGTGTATAAGAGCCATCAAAATACAACATCCATTGTTGTGTTGACACTATTAGGACATCAACATCTAGAAATTCAATGTTCATTGGATGATTATCTTACAACGGTGATTTAGCTAGTTGATCTGCTATGGCTTGACCCTTGATGGATTTTTTGTCCACATACTGGATGTCAAACTCACTCAATATCATGACCAACTTGTCTAGTCTTCCTATTAGGGCAGCTTTGTTGAGTACATACTTCAAGGTATCAATTTTAGCTATGAGTATGACGGTGTGAGTTAGCATGTAATGTCTAAGTTGTTGAGTAGTGAACAGTACTGCCAGGAAATCTTTTTCAATAAAGGTGTAATTGATCTCATAGTTGTTTAGGGTCCTACTAATATAATAAATTGCTCTCCTTCCCTACTAAATCTTCATGTGCTAACAAAGGTCCCAAAGATATTCTCATTGTTGCAATGTAGAGTACTAAAGGCTTCCCTTCGGTTGGTGGTACTAGTATGGGTGGTGACATCAAGTATTGCTTGAGTTGGTTGAAAGCTACTTCGTATTTCTCATCCCACTTGAAACTGACATTTTTGTACAAAAAATTATTGAAGAGATGAGTTATATCAGCTAGTTGTGCAATGAACCTCTAGATACATTGGAATCTTCCTTGCAAAGATCTGAGTTGGCTGATGTTTTTAGGAGGAAGCATCTCCATGATGGCTTTAACTTTTTTAGGATTCACCTCAATTCATTTGGCTGACACAATATATCCCAAGAGATTAGTTGATGTCACGTTGAACACACATTTCTTGGGATTTAGTCTCACGTTGAACTTCTCCAATCTGGTGAAGATTTTGTCTAAAATTTCAAGGTGTCCTTCTCTGGTGAATGATTTTTCCAATAGATCATCTACATTGTCCTCCATAAAGGTATGCATCATGTCATGGAAGATGGTGGTGGGTATGTGCCGGGGATCATGATGGGCCAAAAAGTGGAAATATTATGGGTATTTGTAGGGTATGTGGCTGATGACTTTTTTTTACCCAAAATTGAATGAAATGAAAAGGGTTTTTAGGGATATTCTTAGCTTTCCACCAATATAAATTATGCTTTAATTTGATTTAATAAATAATTATTATTCATTTTCTATTAGAATTACGACTAAAGTCCCCGATGATAGGTTGATTGGAAAACATGTATAACTTTCAAATTATCACATTTTTTTATGAAACATACCACATATATGCTCTCACATATAGGATTAAAAAAGAAAAATTAAATTTCATCAAATTTTGACCAAAGTTATGGTCGACATATGAGTTTTATATTTTTTAAAAGTTGTAATAAAAAAATCATAATTAATTATTTACTTGAAAAATTAAAAAAATATGCATCACATCAGGACATGAGTCCTCTACTTATGTATAAATATTATTAAAAATATTATCATTTTATTATGGTTAGGGGGTTAGACAAACACCTACTTATTTTTCCCTAAAATTTAAGTACTCTTGCATTGAAATTTCAAATTTTCACCAAATAGATTTTATTTATTTTTAAACCTAGTAGTTTGAAACTAGTTCAATTTCCAAATTCTATTTTTACATATTTTTAAAATAATATAGATAACTTATTCAAATTTTTACGTGAAGTTGCCTAACACTAATTTTTCTAAATTTTTTGCCACTTAAGGGCCTGTTTTTTCCATGATGATCCTGCGCATACCCTGGTCATCACTCTTTGATATGTGGCTCCAACATTTTTCAACCCAAAAGGCATTACATTCCAACAAAAATTACCCCATGGACATGTGAAGGTTGTTTTATCTTGATCTTCGTGTGCTATCTTTATTTGATTGTAACCTGAAAGCCCATCCATAAGAGAGATCATTTCATGGCCTACTGTCAAGTCTATGATGAGGGAAATGTTAGGTAGAGGAAAATCATCTTTTGGGTGAGCCTTATTAAGATCCCTGAAGTATGTACATATCCTGATGCTTTTGTTTGGTTTTGAAACTAGCACAATATTTGATATCCACTCAGCATAGTCAATAGGTTTGATAAATCCCACATCCAGTAGCTTCTTGAATTTATCTTTTACCAAGAGGGTGATATGAGGATGCATTTTTCTCAACTTTTGCTTTATTGGTTTTACCCCAAGTGGTAGTGATCAATGATGCATGATGAGTTCTAGATCTATGCCTGGCATGTCAGCATAATACCAAGAAAATTTGATTTGTCACTCCTCAAAGAATTTAGTGAAATTGGGATTTTCTTCCTTTGTCAGGGATGATACGAGGTGTAGGGTCTTCACTGTTTCATTTGTGCCAACATTGATAGACTGTATAGGTTCAATTAGTACTATAGATCTCTCCTAATAGTGTTTGGGGAGAGTGTCAAATCTTCCATCTCTCGGTTCCTTGGAGAGGTTTTCACCTTGAGATACACTCTTTGTTTTTACTTTTTCTCGATCTGATACTACCATTGAATGGTTTTCACCATCAGATCTATTTCCTATATTATTCATTTTGTAGCTGAAAGATTTGACACTCCCTTATTTGGAAGATCCATTATGAGATTCAATGATAGAACATGGTTTTGGGTCGTCAAAGCAAAGGAATTTTAGGATGGCATTGTCATTTGAAAAGATAGGTATATCAAGCAGCTCATTTTAGTCCTAGTCAATCAGCTCAAGGTGTATTAATGGCAAAGAATTGTCGGATTGGCTAACATCAAGATGGGTAAGTGTCATGATGGAAATATCATCAGAGTTTCCAATGGAAATACCAAGGTCTAGGATGGTACTCTCTTCTAAAGTATCTATCTTGCTCAAAGAATTATCGTCTTCACTGGAGCAATCAATATTTTGTGATCTAATTTCAAGTGTTCTATAACCCAAGCTCTATCCCTCCATACATGTTGGTGTATACTTTTGCACCACATCAATTTCCTTATCATGGTAAGACTCTTCAGAGAGGGAATTCCATGCATACTCATTAGAATCAGTTTCATAGCTATCTCTCAATTGAAGGATTCTTCTTTGGATTCTTCTCTATACCCTAGTCATGTTTTTCCCTTTGAATTCATTGTGATAGGTTTTATTGGTTCTCCGATGCCTTCTTTTCTTTTACCAATAGGACCTTTTCCCTCATATGACATATTTTCCAGGATTGTCTTGCCTTTGCCATATTGTTTTGTCTATACATGGGAGGTTAATTCTTGTGAGGATTCTTCATCCTTGTACAACCAATTCAAAACTTCCTTGTCATTTGATTCATCTACTAAGGTGCCTTCTTTTACAAATCTTCTTCCAAAGATTGTGGTACATTGTGATGATTGTTGTCTTTATGGTGATGGTTGTCCATATGACCTAGGAGAAGATGCAAGTTATGATAAACATTAGGATTTCTCAAATGAGTATTCACCCATGCCTTTGTCTTTTAATTGAATCTTTTCAACCTATTTTGATAAGGAATTGAGTTGACTATCATGATTTGATGGAGTAGACTCATCGACACCTTTGTCTTTTGATTGGTCTTTTTTTCTCAACCCAGTTTGACAAGGAATTTAGTTGTCTTTCACTGTTGAATGAACTAGGATTTGTTGCTTCCCTATTATGTTGCAAAAAAGTATCTTGGGTTGTTCTGAGTGTGTTGCAATGTTGGGGATTGTTGGAATCAGCAGCAATAGTAATCTCTTGTCTGTTAAAAGGAAATTTCAAACACTGGTGAATGTTAATGGTACAACCTACATCTCAAGTATCCAAGGACGTCCAAAGAGTATGTTATATGTTAACTCCTTATCATATACCTAGCATATTATATCCTTGACAATTGATCCTACTTGAATAGGTAAAACAATCAATTCTTGGGAGGACCTTTCTTCATCATCATATGCTTTTATTGTGATTTTCCTTCTAGTATTAATAGCATTTTTAGAATATCTGAGTGCACGAACAAGTTTTAGAGTGTAGATATTTAAGCTAGTTCCTCCATCTATTAAAACACAATTAATGCAGTGTTTATGGATTAACACTTCAATGCAGAGGGCAATGTTATGTGGATGGGTGATGGATACATCATCATGTTCAGAAAATGATAATCAATGTAGCACAATCAAGTGTCCCACCATAGCTTCAAATTGGAAAACTTCCAAGTTGTTTGGTACTATGGTGGCAACTAGAGCTTGTTTTAGGATTTATTTGTGTGCCGATGAGATTTTGATTAATTCTAAGATGGATATTTGTGTTGGTATTTTCTGCAACTGATCAACTATGTTATCTTTCCAGGGTTATGAATCACCGCACAATTTAAAAAAGTGTCAAATGAAACATTGTTCTTAAACTCATCTGTCATGTTCTGATATTCTTTACGAAGTATGGCAGCCTCATGTTCACATTGCCTCTTGAATTGGCATTCTTCAGAAGCCACAATCAAATCTGACTTCTTACGATTCCTGGACCTCAGAAAATGCAACATCTTTAGAACTTCTTAAAGCTAAACTGAACTCAAGTGAAGAATATGATTTCTCTGTCTTTTTCACAGGATGGCAGGATCTTGGCTCTGATACCACTGTAATGAATTGGACCAATTTTTTTTTTTAATTTTTTTTTTTAATTTTTCAATAACAATTACAATGCAACACTCACCCATTAAGGTTAGATGGAAAACCCAAATGATGCAGAAATAACTCTAACCAAGAATGTTTCCAAGATGGACGAACATATGGTCAGAGGATCTGATACAATGCATAACTAGAAATGATCTCTAACTAAGAATGCGTCTAGGATAGACGAGCATATGGTCAGAGGATCTTATGCATGCTGAGCTAAAGTAACTCTAACCAAGAATGTGCCGAGAGATGGCGAGCATATGGTCAGAGGGTCCCTAAGGCTACTAACTGAAATTAAATAGGCGGTATAGCCATCCTCTTCCACTAAAGTGGGGATACAAAATGTAAAGTGCAGAAAGTAAAAGAGCTGATCAGTACTACTGATTCAGCATTACAATATGATGAAAAATCTATAAATACAATGAGATATAGATCACCAATGATCTCCAAAATGCTAGGAAATGAACTCCAAACAAGTACAAGCTATCCAACATATGAAATATAGCAAAAGGGACTAAAATATCAGGTCTGATATAAAATTGTAGCAATCAGAAAATTCATACCAACAAGCCCTAGAATCACCAAAATGCTCATAACTTCGTCAAAACACCTCTGAATGATGTGGAACTAAATGCCAATGAGATCTAGGAGTTGAGCAACCAAGACCAAGCCAAGAAACTCCTCCAAATGGTAGTGATTTATTTATGCACGCTTTCCAATGCAACCTCAAAGAAGGTACAACCTCCAGAAAAGTTCTACTAGCAAGATAAAATTTGAGACACCTCCAAAAAATCTAAAAACTTTCAAGGAGGGGTGCCCAAGGTAGACTAAAGCTTAGGTCCAATACCCAGAACCACCAAAAAATTGTGCATGGACTTATGAGCAGATTTGTATTTCAACAAAACCCTAACCAGCAATTGCAAAACTGACAAATCTCTAAAATCTTCAACCTTGATGCTCTGTCTATTAGTCTAGATGAGAAGTAGTCTCTGAAAACTTAGCTAGGTGCTATCTTTCAAGCACGAAACCAAGAGAAAGAACTAGGAGGTATGCATTCCTCGAAGCAAGCTCTGAAAGTATTTCAGCAGCATAACAGTATGATAAGCAACAATAGATGATCCAATTGAAGGCCAAGTCTCTTATTTATAACTTTTTTTTGTCTCCAAATTCAAATCTTCTTTTCCCTCCAATTAGGGTGCCTAAATGAAATACACTTTTTACCTTTTCTCCAAATTTCATTTGCATTTCATTTCCAATCCATATGTGGAAATATAATTTAATAAAATGCAAACATATCACCAAAAGGCATCCAAGATAGACTTAAGTGAAATATTCTATAACTTGCAAATATTTCACTAAAAGATTTAAGTGAAATATTTAATTAAACTCAAATGTCTCCAAGTTAGGCGTCCCCTTTTGCCTTAACACATATTTCTCTTAAATATTAATTCATCAAATAAGGCCTCCAAAATGTTTAATTAATAAACATTATAAAATCACTTATCTCTCCAAGTGGCGTCCCAAATAGCCTTAATATTATCTCACTTTATAAAATATTATCATCTCAAGGCTAGGTGTCCCAAATAAAAGCATTAAAATATGACTTTATCAATAAATCATCCTCCAAACCTTAGCCAAGAATATTTAAATATTTTAGCTCCACCAAAGGACGCCAACAACTTCAACTTGCCAAAAATAGCTCCGAGAATGTTGGAAAGACCAACTGCCCAAACTGACCTGCCAAAAATAACCACTGCTCTAAACTATTGAACTATTGCTAAAAATAGCACTGCCAAAAATAGAACTTACTAAAAATAGCATACTGCTAAAAATAGTAAGTTGTTCCAAACTCATTTTCTCCACATTTTGAGTAGCCTTCGCAACTTACTAAAAATAGTAAGTCCGAAAAAGTTCTCGGATTCAGTTGCATGTCACACCATTGCGAAGCTCTCTGAAAACCCAGAAGGAATCCAAAAGCCAAACTAGAAAACTCCAATATGCAAGCCTCCAAAAAGCAGCCGAGAACACAAGTCAATATCCTGTCATGCATGTTACCTCATCACGAAGCTCTCCAAAAACCCAGAAAGGTTCACCAGACATGCGTTAGAAACTCTCGCATGCAAGACCTCAAAACTCCTCTGAAAGTGGAAACCCTAATTTTCATTTTAACTTAGCCTACGAGTTTCCGGAAATAGGCTAAATCCAAACGAAGAGTGTAGAGCTAAATTGGGGACATTACAGTCCGCCCTTCCCAAAATTGCTTGTCCTCAAGCAATGCCACCACAAATCTAGAACTCAAACTGATCCATACCAAAAGAAGTACAATCCTAGGGTCCCATATCCGGCTGAAGGAGGACCCACCATGTCGATGTTGCACTACTCTAACCACAACAGTGAAACCATCATACCAATGCTACACTAACCTCCCTTGTAACTCCAAAATGTTACCATCCACGATACTCAAACTAAAAAATCTTAAAGAATTGAGATCAATATCATGCGACGTCTCATGTCCAAGATGCCCAGAGTCAAAAATATCAACCATACCACTGTCTATCACCATCCTAGGCAAGAAGAAAGATAGGCTACTTAGCTCAAAATCAAACTCCTCAGCATACCTCCATACAGTAACAAATGGAGCCATGACTGCAAATGTGACATCTTCGAATCTTCTTGCAAAGAGGAAAGCAATCCTTTGCAAGATCTCAACAAACTCATACTCATGTCTCCTCATGGAGCTACTATGCCTCATCTGAATTATATTGATACTACCATGAGGACTACAGAAAACTCCCATAATTCCAACCCTATGAGTCTCAGAATGATGAATCAAGGCATGGGGTAGCTCGTTGTCCTGAACTAATAAGGAAAGTAAACTATCAAAGTTTACATCACAAACCTCCAAAGTGGCTGGAAAATACACTAGAGCCATTTCCATCTGAAAACTACCACTTCTTTGACCGGTAGTGCTGATCCAACTCTCCTGAATGAGGGAGACTCTCCGTGTAAGGTGGTTGGCCTGCCTCCAATCAGCAAGCTCGAGTCTCCAAATCTGATTTTTCCTTAGCCAAGGATCACTCTCAAGAGCCACCAACCTTTCATCTCTCCAATCCAAACTCAAAATTTCTCTCCAATCCATTTGTTCATGAACAAATGGGGCCATCAAGTGGTTGGTGAAGAGAAGGACAACACCCAAAGGTCTGAAAATTTGATCACTAACCCACCAAAAATTCCTCTTTCCACAAGCCATAAACTCCATCAACCCAAGTTGAGAATCCCAAGCATGGATACCCAACCGAAAGTGATTTTCAACACACTGAAAAGAGAATTCAACACAACCCCAAGTGCTGGTCAAAACCAAGTGCATACTCATAAAATAGGCATTCCCTCTGATGAACCTCTGAAACCAATCCATGAAAGCTTCAACAACACTGGAGCATGAAACATAAGATGACTTCAAATCCAACTCCCAAAATAGACTAGCATCACTCAACCCAAGGAATGGATTGAGAAGAGTGCAAACACCATGTTCTGGTTCTTCCATCACAAAAAGAGGATTATCATAAGTTTCCTCAACACCCACTTCAAAGAGAGGATTGTTAAAAACTTGAAAGTCATTCCTTTCATCTTGCTACTCCAAATCAGCACATGCAACTTCTGATTTTCGTGAGACACTATCAAGATCAAACTCTTCTTGAAGACTATCAAGCCCTTCAATCACTTGCTTGATTTCTTCAACTCTATGTGCATTCTCTTGCTCCTTGGAAAGTTTGAAATCAACAAACTGATCTCCTACCTCCATTAATGCTACTTGAGTTTCTTCTAGCATAGCCTTTGTTGATTCAAGCTCATGAGTAAGCTCATCAACCTTTCTCTCTTTTCCTTGGAAAGCACTGAAGGTCTTCTTTGCAAGTTCAATGGCATGATCCTGACCTTCAATCAAGTGTATGCAATCTGATTTTAATGTCTCCAAAGAGTCTCTGATAAGTTGCAAGTTGGGAAGAGCAACTTCATCTTTCACTCCTCTTCGTCTCTCTTCAAGCTGAGCCTTCCAGTAGAGCTCTTCAATCAAACTGTGAGTGCGATCAAATTGGGATAGAACTCGCACTTCCTCTTCAAAGGACTCTCTGATTTGATCTTCCCTCTCAAGAATATGCAAAGATGATGGATTGCTGGTTGACTGCTTTTCAAAATCAGAACTTTGTTTTGTGTCTTCGCTGCCATCATAGCTGCTCCAACCTTCTTCTCTTTCACCATCAACTAGAGGAGAATGCTCAATATCATGGAGAGGAACATACTCCACACTTTCTTCGACCCTAAGTTTGCAATCAGCTTCTTGAATTGGAAAATCAGACTTGTGTTCAAAAACCTCTTTAAATCTTTCCCTTTCAAAAAGCATAAGGTCTTCATTAGGATCAAAGGGAAACTTATCCCACACAGGTTCTTTATCATAACTTGATGCCAACACACCCGGATCCCAAATACCAAGGGGTTGACTAAGATGATCAACAGGAAAAAACTTATTATGCTCCTCTTGAAGTGTTGACTGTTTGAAGAAGTCACTCCTCTTTTCACTTAAACTGATATCTTCATTAGTAGCGTCCTCCAAGAGCTTAGTTTGATGATCAAACCAAATACAACCCATGCCACTATCATTGTACTGGAAATAAGAGTCATCAAAGTTGGCTACTTTGATCACTTTATCATTTTTATCTTCAACGAACCCATCATGAATAGGTATGTTATTGATTTCTTCATTAGCAGCCCAATGAATACCAAGGAGGTCTTCTTGGCTACTTGTCATAAACTTGTCTAGTGAAAATTCTTGAGAGGTTTGAACAGCAGCAAGGGGGGAATAATCCTTCACCAAATCCTCAACAAGAAGAGGTATAAACACATCGGGATCACCACCAACAACATCACCATGGTAATGATCATAAGCTGGTTCAAAGACACCACTAGTATTTTCTTCATCGTGCTCTTCTTCTATGAATTCATCCCACACAACGGTACTTCCAACATCTTCTGTGAAGCCCTTAATCTCAAGACCTTCATTGGATGTATTTTCATTAGAACTCCAAACTACTGTTATGTTCTTTTCACTGAACTGATCTTCATCACTTCCTATCACATGCAAGTCTAAGGGAGTATTGTGAGGCTCTACCACACACTCTTCATCTATCAAGGTATCTTCATCAAACTCACAATCATTTTGAGGTGACATGTGCACCTTGCTTGTGCCTTCTTCAATACTAGTTGACTGATTTTTCTCTTCAACTTGTTCATTTTTGGGCTGCAACCCACAAACAGGCACTTCTTCTTCCTCCCATGCACGTACAACCATGACATGTTCTGCTTCCTCTTTAATCATTGTCTTGATGTAGTTGACCATGGCCAACTTTCCAGGGTTATGAATCACCGCACAATTCAAAAAAGTGTCAAATGAAACATCGTTCTTAAACTCATCTGTCATGTTCTGATATTCTTTACGAAGTATGGTAGCCTCATGTTCACATTGCCTCTTGAATTGGCATTCTTCAGAAGCCACAATCAAATCTGACTTCTCACGATTCCTGGACCTCAGAAAATGCAACATCTTCAGAACTTCTGAAAGCTAAACTGAACTCAGGTGAAGAATATGATTTCTCCGTCTTTTTCACAGGATGGCAGGATCTTGGCTCTGATACCACTGTAATGAATCGGACCAATTTTTTTTTAATTTTTCAATAACAATTACAATGCAACACGCACCCGTTAAGGTTAGTTGGAAAACCCAAACGATGCAGAAATAACTCTAACCAAGAATGTGTCCAAGATGGACGAACATATGGTCAGAGGATCTGATACAATGCATAACTGGAAATGAACTCTAACCAAGAATGCGTCTAGGATAGACGAGCATATGGTCAGAGGATCTTGTGCATGCTGAGCTAAAGTAACTCTAACCAAGAATGCACCGAGAGATGGCGAGCATATGGTTAGAGGGTCCTTAAGGCTACTAACTGAAATTAAATAGGCGGCATAGCCGTCCTCTTCCACTAAAGTGGGGATACAAAATGTAAAGTGCAGAAAGTAAAAGAGCTTATCAGTACTACTGATTCAGCGTTACAATATGATGAACAATCTGCAAATACAATGAGATATAGATAACCAATGATCTCCAAAATGTTAGGAAATGAACTCCAAACAAGTACAAGCTATCCAACATATGAAATATAGCAAAAGGGACTAAAATATCAGGTCTAATATAAAATTGCAGCAATCAGAAAATTCATACCAGCAAGCCCTAGAATCACCAAAATGCTCATAACTTCGTCAAAACACCTCTGAATGATGTGGAACTGAATGCCAATGAGAGCTAGGAGTTGAGCAACCAAGACCAAGCCAAGAAACTCCTCCAAATAGTAGTGATTTATTTATGCACGCTTTCCAATGCAACCTCAAAGAAGGTACAACCTCCAGAAATGTTCTACTAGCAAGATAAAATCCGAGACACCTCCAAAAAATCTGAAAACTTGCAAGGAGGGGCGCCCAAGGTAGACTAAAGCATAGGGCCAATACCCAGAACCACCAAAAAATCGTGCATGGACTTATGAGCAGATTTGTATTTCAGCAAAACCCTAACCAGCAATTGCAAAACTGACAAATCTCTAAAATCTTCAACCTTGATGCTCAGTCTGCTAGTCTGGATGAGAAGCAGTCTCTAAAAACTTAGCTAGGTGCTATCTTTCAAGCAAGAAACCAAGAGAAAAAACTAGGAGGTATGCATTCCTCGAAGCAAGCTCTGAAAGTATTTCAGCAGCATAACAATATGATAAGCAACAATAGATAATCCAATTGAAGGCCAAGTCTCTTATTTATAACTTTTCTATCTCCAAATTCAAATCTTTTTTTCCCTCCAATTAGGGTGTCTAAATGAAATTCACTTTTTACCTTTTCTCCAAATTTCATTTGCATTTCATTTCCAACCCTTATATGGAAATATAATTTAATAAAATGCAAATATATCACCGAAAGGCATCCAAGTTAGACTTAAATGAAATATTCTATAACTTGCAAATATTTCACTAAAATATTTAAGTGAAATATTTAATTAAACTCAAATGTCTCCAAGCTAGGCATCCCCTTTTTCCTTAACACATATTTCTCTTAAATATTAATTCATCAAATAAGGCCTCCAAAATGTTTAATTAATAAACATTATAAAATCACTTATCTCTCCAAGTGGCATCCCAAATAGCCTTAATATTATCTCACTTTATAAAATATTATCATCTCAAGGCTAGGCGTCCCAAATAAAAGCATTAAAATATGACTTCATCAATAAATCATCCTCCAAACCTTAGCCAAGAATATTTAAATATTTTAGCTCCACCAAAGGACGCCCACACAACTTCAACTTGCCAAAAATAGCTCCGAGAATGTTGGAAAGACCAACTTGCCCAAACTGACCTGCCAAAAATAACCACTGCTCTGAACTGTTGAACTGCTGCTAAAAATAGCACTGCCAAAAATAGAACTTACTAAAAATAGCATACTGCTAAAAATAGTAAGTTGTTCCAAACTCATTTTCTCCACATTTTGAGCAGCCGCAACTTACTAAAAATAGTAAGTCCAGAAAAGTTCTTGGATTCAGTTGCATGTCACACCATCGCGAAGCTCTCTGAAAACCCAGAAGGAATCCAAAAGCCAAACTGGAAAACTCCAACATGCAAGCCTCCAAAAAGCAGCCGAGAATGCAAGTCAATATCCTGTCATGCATGTTACCTCATCATGAAGCTCTCCAAAAACCCAGAAAGCTTCACCAGACATGCGTTAGAAACTCTCGCATGCAAGACCTCAAAACCTCCTCTGAAAGTGGAAACCCTAATTTTCATTTCAGCTTAGCCTACGAGTTTCCAGAAATAGGCTAAATCCAAACGAAGAGTGTAGGGCTAAATTGGGGACATTACACTCTAGTAATGTCATGACTTTAGATGTGAGAAGTTCTTTAATGTTGATTCTAAATATTTTCCCAAAGGTGTGAACCTTCTTCAATTTGATGTTGTTCGACATGATGGTGTTCTAGATCCAACATTACCCTGATTGTTGTTTTGGTTGGTGGGTGGATTGTTGTTTTGATTAGTTTTGGTTGCAGCTGCTTCTAATTTGAATACAGGTTTTGCATTTTGGTTTTCAACTATGCCATCATTGTTACCCACATTCTTGTTTCATTGTCAAAACTTTGGTTTGTCACTACTATTGTAATTGTTGGAGGAATTTGATGAGCTGTTGTCATTCTAATTTTTTATAACTCCTCTTTTGAACAAGGCTTCTTCAATCTTGATGTCATTCTCAATCAATTTTTCAAATGTAGGGGGACATTGCAATTCCAATCTATAACTCATTTTTTCATTTAGGTTGTTAATGAATATTTCTATCTTTTCTTTTTTAGGTATGGTACAAGAATATCGTGCGAACAACCTTCTCCATTTTTCTAGAAAAATGAGGAATGACACCTTTTTTTGTTTCAAGTTGCAAAGGTCTTTCATTGTTATATCATATTGGATGTTGTAAGGATATTGGGTGATGAACTTGTTGACCAATTCTTCAAAGATTTTGATTGGTGGTTCAAATTTGGGAAACCATTCAAGGCATTGTCCACCTAAGTTGTGCAAAAATAGTTTCATCAAGTAAGTTTCCTCATGCACAAACTCAAGACTCATGGTTCGAAATTCCCTAACATGATCTATTGGATCAGTTTTACCGTTTTATTTTTCATACTTTGGGAATTTTCAATATTTGGAAAAAGGAATTATGTGGATATCTTGATCAGAAGGATATGGAAAAATTTCTTGGATCAAGTATCATTTTCAGGTTCCCCTTTGCATGCCAAGAAATTTTTGTTGGAGGTTTGGTGCAGCCACGGTAGGAGGGTCCTCAAAGAGAAAAATCTAGACTATTCAACAAGAGTAACACAACGAAATCAACACAAAATATGGAAGCAAATGCAAGTGCAAATATTCTCATTAATAGAAATCTCAATTACATTCGGCCAAAAACATCTGGGCTTACAAATTCGGCTCATATGCCTAATAAAACATGCTCAAAGATACAACATTCCAATATGCTCCTATATGCAATATGAATATTACATATAAAATCTATATTATTCCTATTGATCAAATTATGCTATTCTAATGATATATTACAAGCTTTATATCATATCAAGAATTTTGGAATCATTTGCGTCGGCCAAAGATCATCACATTAACCAAGGAAATAAAATGTAATGTATGCATGAATAGGTCATCCTCAAATTTGAATTAATCTTCAATAGGTACATAAGATGAAGTGATGACCTATAATGAAGGTTAGGGAAACTCCACGGAACAATTAAAATCACACTGTTCATATATGCAAGTTATAGGAACAATCCACAACGATCGAACTGGCCAAAAAGTTTTAAATTATTCTGGTGTCAGTTCAAGAAACTACCATGAAATCTAGAAGTGATATCTTGTCGGAAAAAGATCCAACCATGCTCAAATCTTGGAATAAGGAAAATGAACATGTCCACAATGTATAAAAAGATCCATAGGGTCTAGTGAGCAAATATGATGAATCCACCAACATGAACTAAGCAACAATAGAACAATAGCAAAAACTGAAAGAAAATATTTTTGGTTGATGAAAGATTTCCAGGAACCAAGGATGCTCCTGCATCAGACATCTAGGGTTAATGAAAAGTGAGTCCCTCACTTTGTTGTGGCTAAAGGAAAATCAAGATGGTCTACCTCAGCCTGAGAAAACCAAGAAGAATCCTCAACTGGTCTACCTTTCCATTTCACAAGATATTCCTTGTACTATCTTCCATGAGTCTTCCTCCCATCTCTGATATCCAAAATCTCTTCTATCTCATCTGCTTACAATTTAGGAAATTGGTTCTCCAATTTTTCTTGACTGTCTTTAGTGAATTCTACTTCATGATATTGATGTAGATCTATAATGTTGAATATAGGTTATATACCCATGACATCCGGTAACTCCACTTCATATGCATTCCTTGAATCAAATTTATTCAAGATCTTACAAGGTCCAAATTTCCTCATCTTTAGCATGTTGTATGTGCCAACTGGGAACCTTTCCTTCCTCAAATGTACCATCACTTCATCTCAGATTTTGAATTCCTTATGTCTCCTCTTTTCATCTGCTTTCTCCTTATACTTTTGGTTCATATCTTCCAACTATTGTTTCACTTGAGTATGCAACTTCTTTATGTGTTCTGCAAATTCTTCTGCTTCTGCACTCCTCTTATATTCCATACTGATGTCTCTCAACTCTAATATACCTCTAGGATGAACTCCAATAACAATCTCAAAAGGTTTCTTTCATGTACTCCTATTAATTGAATTATTGTAAGAAAACTCTACTTGTGCAAGGACTAAATCCCAACTTCCAATTTTCTCTCCATCCAAACATCTCAACAAATTTCCCAAACTTCTATTCACTAC